>AWOL01S0084789.1:0-15924 GCA_000715115.1 Nicotiana otophora
ATTATTTTAAATATGATTTTGTACAGATATGTAAATATACATTATAAGAAAATTAATTAAAAAGAAAATATTTAATTAAAATAAAGACAAAGTTGGCAAACCTTTGATCTTTATCACTAAAAAGTAACCTCCTATTAAATGTTAAATAATTCTCCATCATGAATGTGATTAATTGGGAATCCTATTATATGATGAATTATAACTACACGATAATTTGTTGTAAATCATAAAGTTTAAATGTCAATTCCCTTGTATTTTTTATTTTTGATTTATTGGTTCGCTTTTATTTTTAAAAAAATTAACTTCTTTTAACATTTCATCCATGTATCACCAATTAAGTGCTAGCTTTTATAATTTAATAACCAATTTACAAAAAAGCATATTAGCAAACTTAAATACATTAACCAATATTTTCTTCATTGTTGTAAAATATTTGGAGAATTTGAGGAGCTGCTTTAAATATTTTGTTTGCCTAATTTCATTCAACGACTTACTCAGTTACTATTTTCTTTTCTCCTCTTCCTCTTATTTCTATTTTCAATCTTTATTTTGAAATTGTGTGATACTATTTTTCCTTATTTTATTTCCCTGCTTCTACAAAGCATTGAGTACAAAACGAGCCAAATCATTTAGCACCAGTGCCACGCAGAAACGTTAAACACCAAATATATTTCTTAAAATAAATTGCAAAAGATTTGACTATTTGTGAGCAATTCATACTAGTATGTGAAAAGTATAAATTAATTTCATGTTTTGGAATGCAAATCCATTTTTTGCTAGTGCATCTCAAGGTATTTATTTACATTGATTGGTTCACTAATTTTTTCAAGATATAATACTGAAAGTATCTCAATGAATTGCGAGGATCATTTTAATGTAAGATAAACTGAACTGTCCTTATCTTTTTTATTTTTAAATACCAGTAAAAAAATTTAAATTATTTATTTTTTCATTTTTAATTTATCAAAATTACTGTGCGCCTCCTGAAATTTGGGCATTTGAGAAAATGCAAAGGAATTTTAGTTCTTGAACTTGAGGAATCTAACACACTTCCTCACTCTCGATTGGAAGCCGAACACAAAAATTACTTTTGCCCATTTAATTTTATAAATTTTCTTTTCAATTATTCTTTTGTTGTTGAGTGAGCTAAATAAAATCATATTTATACTTTTTATAAAAAAATTAATTTTTTTTTTTAATTTTATGACTCAAATACATTTTTAATAATATATTTTTTTAACTTTTGTACTCATTCGTATGGGTTACATGCGCGATGCGCGTGTCAAAAAATTAGTTATTATATATGGTAATAGACATATGCCTTTAGGAGCTGCTTATAACAGTCGATTATTCTTTTCTTTTTTTGTAAATAAAAATTAAATATGTGAATAATCCGCATCTATATGTATATCTTTGGTTCTCTGATAAATGTTGGAGTGCAATTTTAGTTTCATTATTAGAAGATACTCTTATGTTAGAGTTTATCTTCAGACGATCAATAGTTATTTCAAAATCACTTAAAATCATTAATAAGATATTTTACATAAAGTATTTTATTACACTATATATTTTATCGTTAAACAAAACCAATGTCGTTTGCTTATCTATGTGTTGTATTTATGTTTTTCCGTAACCTAGTAACTGTGAAAATTTGCTTCCCTTTTCAATCTTTTCTTTCCAATTCAGCTCCATGTAGATTCCAATATTGAGCTAAGAAAATCTTTTTCTATGTGAAAACTTGGTTATATGATTTTTAGCCCTTACCTTATTGGATACTACTATTTAGGAGTGGTAATTAAACGTGCGAGTCATTTCAGATATGGACGGGAGGAAAATGGGTAATACAAAAATAAATAAAATATTTGACCCAATAGGAATAGAAAATGAGTTTACAAGTGGATAATATGTATATCGATTTTATTTATGGCTTCTTGAATATGATCACACTTGGAAAAAATTTAGTTTTTCAAACTTGAATAACCCCAATTTGAGTCTTTACAAATTAATATAAAAGTTAAACACATTGGTTATCTATTAATTATCCATATTTTAAGTGGTAAATATAAATCTTATCCATATTTAACCAATTTTTAAAAAATTTACTATCCAACTCATTTTTTAATGAATAATATGAATAAAATATTTTTTTTCATTCATTCTGCCGCCACTGCTACTATGTATTACCCATAAAATCAATGTTAAATTGGTGAAAGCTCTTGGTAGGAGTCGCATTTCATTTTCATTGTACACAAATTCATAGTTCGATAAGATTACTGGTCTTAGCATCTCAACATTAACCACTATACTAATGTCCTGTTAGAAATTCAACAATGTGCAGCAATAAATTTTCTATCCTATAGCAAAGAATGAATATAGTTTTTGACCTAGTAAAGAAGTACTGCCTCTTGCACATGTAATATGTTTCTCCAATTGTTTTTATCTGGTATTTCAATTTTAAAAAGTTGGTTCAAGATATTGCCACTTTAAAAAATTAAGAAGGCGTTAATTATATCCTTTCAAATAGGAGATAAGAGTAATTTAGTTAATTATCTCTTATTATTATTAACGCAATTGGATTATTTTTTCTCAATGAGTATATCAAACTCTTAAATAATAGGAGTAGATAAAAGGATATGAGGGTGTAACTTGAGATACTCAAGTAGGACCCAAATATATAATACTCACTCCGGTCCATAATAAGTGATCATTTTATTTTTGGCACACCCATTAAGGAAATACGAACTTTTAGAGAAAAAAAGATGTATTCACTAAATTAAACTTAATTAATTATTACCTTGATATATTGAAATATATAAATAAGGGTAAATTTTATTTTAAAAAAATAATTTTTTCTTGATTATGTAAATTGACACTTATTTTGAACCAAAATAAAAACGTAAAATGGTCGCTTACGAAGTACAACAACAACAACAACAACAACCCAGTATAATCCCACTAGTGGGGTCTGGGGAGGGTAGTGTGTACGCAGACCTTACCCCTACCTTGGGGTAGAGAGGCTGTTTCCAAATGACCCTCGACATCCTTCCCTCCAAGAACTCCCCACCTTGCTCTTGGGGTGAAGTATTATATATAATATAAAAGGGTGCAATTGCTTTGACACGTGTAAGGCAAAGGTGGGAAGGTTTGTGTGGGGCCAGGACGTGCTATCCACGTGAGGGAGTACTAATGTAAGGCAACAATGTTGTAGGGAAAAATGTGTAGTGACACAGAAGAAAAGGCCAATTTTGTCAACATTCAAAATTATATACAGCAGCTACAGTGGAATTTCTTTTTGACCAATCATATTGCTCCATGTTGACCTGCTGCTTGCTTTGGAATTTGGAGCTACTGATTAAGGGCCCGTTTGTCCATTAAAAAGATTATGTTTTTTCGAATTTCTTTTTACCTTTTTTGCGGAATCAGTATTTGGTCATAAAAATTTCAAAGTTCACTTGAAATTAAATTTTAGATTTTTTCGGAATTTGAAAAAATGCAAAAAAACTGCACTTTAATAACTCACAAAAAATCAAAAACAGTTCAAATTGTATTCATATTCAAACACAATTCTAATTTTCAAATATAATTTTCAATTTAATTTTTTTTTCCATTCTTTTCCGAAATTTCATAGTTGTTATGTCCAAACGCCTATTAAGAATATCGTATTGGACTACAGTCACTACACTACCCAACAAAATAATTAGTTGTGGGTTACAACATTCCATAATCGAGTTGAATTATAACTTTTGAGTTTTGACACAATTTAACTTTACTTTAGCTTTTTGACATTTCTAGAAAATTATTTTCCTTTCTTGATTAGAGATGTGCTCGTCACAACTTTTTGACCTATTTTTTCACAAATCCAGTTAGCTTTTTATTTTACTCAATTTATGCGTACAACAAAAATATGAAAATAGTTTCCATCGTTATATTTTGTTTAGCGTGAAATGCATGCATAATACAAAGGTATAATTTAAGAGATATTCCTTCAAATTTGACTTCATAATATTAACCTTCCTTATATTTTACGATATCACCAGATTTAATTAACAATTGAACAAGCACAAAGTCATATCAGTCGTAATTTAACAATATATATATAATGAAATACAACACAAAGTCATGTCAATTAGGTAGGCATTATACACAATATAACAAGATAGATAGAATATAGAAAATATAAAGTAATGTCAATCTGACGGAATTCTATGAACATCGAACAAGTACAAATTAAAGTCATGCCAATCTGACATGAGTTATGAACAATTTAATAAGATAGATAGAAATGAAAATAATACCAAATTATACCAGTAGAACAAAGATCAATTAAACATATGTTTGTCTATGATACGTTTTAATTTGGAATTCATCAAACTTTACTAATGCCGCTATTAGTATGTGTTTGCATTTGGTTTTTGTTTATTTCCAATATCAAGCAATAATAATGATTCATTTAGTCGCTGGATGGGCCAGCAGTTTCTGGAAGACCCAATTCTAAGAATTGAAGGTCTGGATCATTTATACGGAGAGCCCAATACATTTTTTTGTGAATGGATTGGGTCATCTAAGGTTCAGATATGGACAAGTTACATATTTAGCCGGTCGACAAAAAATAATTGCATTTACTAGTTGATATACAAAAAATATTCGCTGGTTATATAAACAATATAAATACTTTTTGTATATTATATATTAATTTTTAATAAATATACATTTCACTTGCTATTATTTTTTAGAGCGACTATTTATAAATATACTGTATAGTTTTTTGAGTTGTTGTGGATGCAAAGTTCCAGTTCTACTATTTCATGACTATAATTTTAGTTTAAATTTGTCTCTCGGGTCATAAGCTCATAATCTTTGAGGAAGGTATATTATATACTGGGAATGTAGTTTTCAAATTATGAAATAATTTTTTAAGTTAATTACAAATAATTCCTCACTCTATATGGATTAGCAACTCAAACAATGAAAAAGCTATAATAATAATTATTAGTTATACTTCATAAACAGTTTAAAGTTGGAGTCCCCTTCAATTAATAGTGGGTTCTTATGCTGTCACCGGTCTTGTTCGTTTAGTGCTTAAACCTAAAGCTAGCTAAAGGCGGAGCAAAAATATCGGGAGCGGGTTCGGCCGAACCCAATAGCTTTGATTCGAATTTTATATTTATCTTTAAAAAATTTACTAAATATATATAAATTATTAATTTAGAACCCAATAACTTAAGCTTAAAATTGTAGTTCCGCCTCTGTTAAAGAGGGTGTATAGGGTGAAATATGATATGACACGTGGTCGTCTAAAGGGAGGACACGTGGAATCCAAGGCAGGAATGACCGAAGACCGAACGTAGTCATTCCACTTGTCACCGGAAAGCATAACGTTCATAAAAGTGTGTTAAATGCTCTGTGCCCGGTAGCATTTAATAGGAAATATTCTGCAGTATTAAGAGCGACGATCTGTTACAGAGAATTTGGCATTTATGTCTACCGTTACATCTTCATCAATGACCCTCATAATTGACATTAAAGGAGGACACGATCCTAGGACCTCCTTCCCTAGACATAACTATAAATAGTGAGCTGAGTTATCATTGTAGAGGATACGGATTTTCTAGAAAAACTTATACTACATTCTATACAAAGCTTAATACAATCTTACTTTCTTGCCTTTTGATCTTATCATTGCTCTGCCCGGAACTTTATTCCCGGAATTGTTATCTCTGTTGTTTCGTCTATATTTCAAAGCTAAGTATTGTACATTTCTTCAATTATTGCATTATTTCAGAATCAAATTAGTTCACTTGTCTAGAAACCACATATAAATTCAACTGTACCATTTTACGGGTAAATATTTTGGTACCCACCATGGGGCCTAGACAGTCGTGCGATAAAATTGATACTTGTCTTTTTTAGTAACGCGATTTGATTATTTTTGTCATAGAAAATATCACAAAAATGGCAAATAACATTGTGAACAACACGTACAACCCAGAAATTCGAGGCGATCAGCCTCATTTCGAGGATTCAATCAGTGATACCCGCAATGAGAGAAATGACGACACGCCGGTGCATGACTGGCAGAACCCTCAACAGCGTCGAAAGACAACTACCTAATGATGTTGACGAGGAGCATGTCGTGGATGCGGTGAGGATCATGCAAGAGCAACAAGCAATCATTCCAGGCCATCTCACGCGGCAGGATCAGGTTATGACGGAACTGAAACATGCGCTATCGGGGGCTTCGAATAATGTAAACAGACGAGATCCAATTCCTCCCGGTGTTTGAACAAACCAAACAACACAAAGAACTGGTAACAACACTCCCAGGGGCAAAGTTGGCTCCGACGGGGCTGAGGGGAGCAGATCTGGTTTTAACAATGAGAACGACCAGTTCAAGAATGAACTTTTACGGTTCATCAGCGAAGTATACGCCCGCATGGACCAAATCCCAGGTGCCCCACCAGTATTGAAAGGCCCAGACTCGAAGAAGTATATTCAATTACCGTACAAGCCGAGTGCGGCACCAGAACTAATCCCGAAGCGGTTCAAGATGCCTGAAATTCCAAAGTATGACGGGACTTCAGACCCACATGAGCATATTACCACCTACACAACAGCGGTAAAAGGAAATGATCTCGCTCCTCACGACATTGCATCCGCGATGGACCAAATCTTGGTGCGCCACCAATATTGAAAGGCACAAACTCGAAGAAGTATATTCAATTACTGTGCAAGCTGAATGCGGCACCAGAACTAATTCCGAATCAGTTCAAGATGCCTGAAATTTCAAAGTATGATGGGACTTCAGACCCACAAGAGAATATTACCACCTACACAATGACGGTAAAAGGAAATGATCTAGCTACTCACGAAATTGAATCTGTGCTGCTAAAGAAATTTGGAGAAACTCTCACGAGGGGAGCCCTAACGTGGTATTCATTATTACCCGAGCATTTCATAAATTCCTTTGAGATGCTCGCAGATTCTTTCACCAAGGCTCATGTCGGGGCCAGAAAAGTGTAATCCCGGAAGGCCGATATATTCAAGATCGCATAGGGAGAATCCAACTTATTACAAGAGTTCGTTACCCGATTCCAGAAAGAAAGAATGTTGCTCCCGGCTATCCCGGATGAATGGGCAACTGAAGAATTCACCAAAGGATTAAACTCGAGAAACTCAAACGTTTCCCGGAAGCTGAAGGAGAGCCTGCTTGAGTTTCAAGCAACAACTTGGGCAGATGTTCAACCTGGCATGAATCAAAGATAAGGATTGAGGATGACCAGGTCGGTTCTACATCATCGGCCAAAGGACGGGAGAAGAGCAGAGAAAAATCAAAGGATGACTTCGACCCGGACATACGAAGTTCGAGGGGCTGGTTTTTACCTTACTAGCGGACCGAAGGCCGTGGCAGGAGCTTCCGGGCAGCAAACAAGTTTACTGTTGACAGAGTAAACGATCGTGTTCGAAACAACAGATCACTCCAGGATAAAGAGACGTCGGGGTCTCGGGATCCTTCTTACCTTAAGTTATCCGAATACAACTTCAACATCACCATAGTGGAACTGGTGTCATCCATGAGAAACATTAAAGAGGCACAATTACCGAGACCTATGAGATCCGATTCTAGCCATAGGGATCCCAACTTATGGTGTGAGAACCATGGGATGAACGGTCAACGGACAGGGGACTGCCGACACCTCCGAGAGGAGGTGGCAACACTATTGAAGAATGGCCACCTCAGAGAATTCTTGAGTGACCGAGCTAAGAACAATTATGGTCTTAACAGAGATAATGCGGAACTTCCGAAAGTAGGAGAAGAACCCCCACGCCAAACGATCAATATGATCTTCGGGGGGAATGAGATTAACGAGGTCACCTTTTCGGCAGCGAAGAAGACGAAAGTATCAATAACTCATAGTAAAAGACTCCGGGAAGACGATATCACTTTCACGGAGGAGGACGCAAACGAGTTGCAATAACCACACAACGACGCATTAGTAATCTCTTTAAATATGTTAGATTTTAAAATTAAACATGTTTTAATGGACCCAGAGAGNTAACGACGCATTAGTAATCTCTTTAAATATATTAGATTTTAAGATTAAACATGTTCTAATGGACCCAGGGAGTTCGCCAATATCATATAATGGAGAGTATTGTAACAAACTAAACTCACCGGAAGCATTATTCCGGCAACAAAGCTCCTCGCTGGATTCAACCTTGCGAGCGTGACGACCCGGGGAGAGATCTTGCTACTCACGAACGCTGAAGGAGTAATGAAAACAACTCTCTTAAAAGTAGTAGATGGTGATATGGGATACAACATTATCCTGGGAAGGCCATGGTTACACGATATGAAAGTTGTACCTTCGACATATCACCAATTGCTGAAGTTTTCAACGCCTGAAGGAATCAAGCAGATAAGAGGTGATCAACCGGCAGCGAGGGAGATGAATGCAATATCAGTTTCCAGTAGCAAAGGGAAGGTACACATGGCATAACAATTAAAAGGAACCGGTACCTACTCCCGAGCTAGAAGGAGTTAGTTCGGAAGTAGTGTCGTCAGAACAATATCAGGTGCCAAGATATTTCCAAGTTCAAGAAGAGACGGACGTAACAAAGTCCACGGTGGAGGAACTTGAGCAAGTTGCATTATTCGAGGAATTCCTAGAGAGAAAATTCCATTTGGGGACAGGACTGCACCCTGAGCTCAGGTCTGGTTTTGTTGAATTCATTAAATTTAATGCTGATTGTTTTACATGGTCGCACGGGGATATGACATGTATCCCTATGGAAATAGCCGTGCACAAGCTGAGTTTGTATCCCAACATACTTCCGGTAAGGCAGAAGAAACGCCCTATTGCCGATACGATGAATAAATTCGTCAAAGAAGAGGTAACCCACTTTCTTAAAATTGGTTCGGTCCGAGAGGTAAGATATCCGGACTGGCTAGCCAATATAGTAGTAGTTCCTAAGAAGAACAATAATTTTGCGTGTGTGTAGACTTTATAGACCTTAATAAGGCGTGCCCGAAAGACTCGTTCCATTGCCAAATATCGATCAAATGATTGATGCCACAGCCGGGCACGAGTTGATGAGTTTCCTCGATTCTTATTCCGGGTACAACCAAATCAAGATGAACCCGGAAGTTCATAATGAATTCCCATATTGTTACAATGTAATGCCATGTAGGTTGAAAAATGCTGGAGCCACTTATTAACGACTCGTAAATAAGATGTTCGAAAAGCAAATAGGAAAGACTATGGAAGTTTATATAAACGATATGCTCGTTAAGTCTTTGAATGTAGGTGACCATCTTAAATATTTGCAAGAAATATTCGACATCCTGAGGAAGCATAACATGATGCTTAATCCCGAGAAGTGCGCGTTCTGGGTTAGTTCTGGTAAGTTTCTAGGATTTCTAGTCTCATAGAGGGAAATTGAGGTAAACCCCGACAAAAGCAAGGCCATATAAGATATCCCAGATCAATTGTCGAATATAAATGAAGTCCAAGTCTCACATGAAGGCTAGCAGATTTGAGAAGGTTCATTTCCCGATCATCGAAAAAATGCCATCGCTTCTTCACACTGCTCAAAAAGAAGAAGAATTTCGAATGGACGCCGGAGTGCCAACAGGCTCTGAGAGATCTGAAGAAGTACTTATCGAGTCCTCCATTGCTCTCAAAACCAAAAGAAGGTGAAACACTGCTAGTCTACCTCGCGGTTTCAGAAGTTGCGATAGGTGCGATTTTAGTCTGGAAGGACGAAAGTACGCAATTTCTCATTTATTACATTAGCAAAGTTTTAATGAGAGCATAAACTCGCTACCCACATATGAAAAAACTTTCCCTAACTCTCAGAGTCGCCGCTCGGAAGCAGAGGCCCTACTTCCAATGTCAACTGATAGTCGTAGTGACTACTTTTTCATAACCCGAGATCTAGGGAAGATTGGCCAAATGTGCCATCAAAATGAGTAAGTTCAACATAGAATATAAAACGAGGACTGCAATTAAGTAGCAAGTCTTGGCTGACTTCGTGGCCGATTTCAACCCGGGACTACTGTCTCCGGCAACCAAGGAGGCAGTAATGATGTCATAATCGACATCGGGGGTTTGTACCTTATTTATGGATGAAGCTTACCCTAAGGCAAGCCATCAGAACGATCCCTTTAACTAATAATGAAGCAAAGTATGAAGCTTTGATTGTAAGGCTCGAATTGGCTCAGGGACTTGATTCCGAGGTTATCAAAATTAAATGTGACTAGCAGTTGATGGTAAATCAGGTCTACGGGATCTTTGATACCAAAGAAGAGAGTATGCAACAATATGTGGTAAAAGTTGAGGCTCTTTTGGCTCGATTCCGGGAGTGGTCAATCACTCATATTCCGATGGAGGATAATGCCGAAGCAGATGTATTAGCAAACTTAGGATCATTGACGGAAATAAAGGGATCATAATCCAAAATGGTAGTACAACTGATGAGCTCGGTCCTAGATACAAATGGTTACTATGAGGTAAATTCGACTAGTCTGGTCTGAGACTGGAGAAATAAAATAATCAACTATCTCGAGCACGGGAAATTGCCCGACGAACCCAAAGCATCACGGGCATTACGCGCCAAAGATGCACGATATAGCTTCAAGAGAGGCCAATTGAATAGAAAATCATTCCAAGGTCCGTTGGCCCGGTGCTTAGGAGCATCAGAAGCTAATTATGTCATGAGAGAAGTCCATGAAGGGATATGCGGCAATCACTCGGGCACAGATTCTTTGGTGCAAAAGTTGGTACGAGCAGGATATTATTGGACTCGCATGGAACAAGATGCCAAAGACTTCGTACGAAAATGTGATAAGTGCCAACGCTATGCACCACTAGTACATCAACCGGCAGAACCCTTACATTCGGTTCTGTCTCTATGGTCGTTCATGAAATGAGGGATGAACATTGTTAGACCGCTGCTACCGGCTCCCTAAAAGGTAAGGTTTCTTTTAAGTTTGATTCGCTATTTTTCTAAATGGGTGGAGGTAGGTCCTTGTCAGAAGATCGGAGAATGCGAAGTGGACGATTTCCTATGGGAAAATATAATTTGTAGATTCAGAATACCAAAAGCAATAGCATGCGATAATGGGCCACAATTTATCGGTGCAAAATTTACAAAGTTCCTCGAAGATTTGAAGATAAAGAGGATCACATCTTCCCCATATCATCCGAGCGCAAACGGTCAAGCGGAGTCAACAAACAAAGTGATTATTCAAAGCCTCAAGAAAAGGTTGTAAGCGGTAAAAGGCAAATGGCCCGAAGAATTTTCCGGAGTTCTATGGGCCTACCGAACAACGGCCAAATCAAGTACAGGAGAAATTCCTTTTTCCCTTGTGTACGGTGCTAAAGCCCTAATCCCGGTAGAAGTAGGTAAACCTACTTTGAGATATTTTTGGGCAGATGAAGAGTCGAACAACGAGGGGATGTTAATCAACTTAGAACTGACCGAGGAATGCAGGGACTTGGCGCATGTAAGAATGGTAGCCAAAAAGCAGAGAATGGAGCGATATTATAATCGAAGAGCCACTTCCAGTATTTTAAAGTAGGAGACTTGGTTTTGAGAAAAGTAACCCAAAATACCCGGGAGCTCAATGCGGGGAAGCTAGGTCCAACTTGGGAAGGTTCCTACCAAATTTTGGCTATTATTGGGAAAGGTTCATACGAGTTGGAGAACCAGAATGGAGACAAGTTGCCAAGCAACTGGAACGTGGCGCACCTCAAAAGATATTATTACTGATGAAAATTATTCAAGCGGAAAGTATGTGCTGCACTCTTTTTCCCTTCGTTCAATTTTTGTCCCAATTGGGTTTTTATGGAAAGGTTTTTAACGAGGCAGCAATAGAAAGCATACTACGAAGATATTATTGCTGATGAACATTATTCAAGCGGAAAGTATGTGCTGCACTATTTTTCCCTTCGTTCAATTTTTGTCCCAATTGGGTTTTTATGGCAAGGTTTTTAACGAACAAATTCCCACTGGGAAGTTAAGTTTGCTACCGAACAAAGGTTACCCAACTGTTCACGAGCACAAACCACTAGAGGGCTGTTAGATATTCCTTCGCTCGATAGCATAGATTCATGAGGGGAAGTAAAGTTGTGTTACCAAGTTGAGGATTATCTAGGAATTCATTAGTGGAATCTTCAAAAATACAAGACATAGAGTGTTCCAATTCGTACTCTTCGCATTCGAACACTATGGGGAATGATATGAGGATACGATAAAAATGACTGCCACGTCAATCGGGGAACAAAAATCCGAAAACTAAACGCATCATCGGGACCGGGGACTGCGCAACCAGCCCCGTAGAAATAAGTTGTACAAGATAGCTACAAGTAATGGCAATTTCTTTTCTGCATAGCAAAATGCTTATGTATTTTTTGAAAATAGAAGGAATAAAATAAAATCCTTTTTCTTTTTATCTTGTTTCTTGTCTGAACGATGAGCTAACTTTGTCATTTGAATGTTAAACAAGTATTTCAAATGTTAGTGCCGTAATGAACAGAAAACGTCCTCTTCAAGAGCACCGTAAACATAAGAGATGTCTCTCTTATAAAAACCCTCATATTAAAGGGTTAGTTCCGGAAGAATCTATGCCCGAAATCTAAAATGCCATCGGGGAAAAATATACCCAAAGTTGCATATGAAAAGGACGCAAAAAGTAAACTTGCTCAAATACTTATAAAAACCCTCACGTTAAAGGGTTGGTTCAGGAAGAATCTATGACCGGAATCTAAAATGCCATCGGGGAAAAATACACCCGAAGTTGCATATGAAAAGGACGCAAAAAGTAAACTCGCGCAAATACTTATAGTAACCCTCACGTAAAAGGGATAATGCTCAGAACTAAAATGCTTCGAGGAGAATGCATCCGAGACTACATATAGTAAAACGTGAATAGAATAACGTGCACAAAATTCTTTAGCAAATGCAAAAGTTAAAGACTTGCATGGATATTCAAATGAAAGTAAGACTCAAACGATACTTGAGCAAACAATATGTCTTTATTTACAAAAATGTATTGAAACGGTAAAAATACAAAATGGGAAAAAGAAAAGCAAAGCTAAACTGCAGCGCCTCTGGAACGAGGAGAAAGAGAAGTGTCCGCATTCCCGAGAGATGTAGGTGGGTCCACCGATGGCTCGACATTTTCCCCAGTTGCTCTTCAGCATCATCGCCTTCCGATCCCTCTTCAGTTCCCGAAAATTCGGAATCAGAACTAGAAGAACCAATAGCATCAGACTGCGTTGGGAGTCCATTTTTAGCAGCCAACTCAAGCTCTTGGGCCTTAGCAATTTCGGAATCAAAATCAATGATACCATCTTTGGCCTCTTCCAAGGTTTTTCTCCTCATGTGTTGCGGATGTGGTAGCTGCAGAACTGGCTAGCTATGATGTGCCCCTGCCCGCACGCTGGCGGGACGAATGACAATCCCTCTGAATGTGACCCCTCAATCCGCACCCGTAGCATATGGGTAAGTCCATGTAGCATATTCCTAAGTGTATCTTTCCATAACAAGGGCATGTTGTACATGGCATAAGTTTTTTCAATAATGAGGGAAGTCGCTCAGCGCTTAAGTTCTTCTTTGAGTTGGGAAACCTAGGTAGAAAGGCTTTCCCGGGTGAACCTAGCAGACTTGAGGCTGACATCAAGGTCGCGAAAAGTTGAACTAAAGAGCCTCTTATGCTCGATAGTTTTCCTGTACTTCTCTTCTAGTTGGGCATGTTTCGCCCCCACAACAGCAAACTTTTCGATTTTGGAGTTCAAGGCTGCTTCTAAGTTGGCTACTTTTTTGGCAGCAGCAGCTTCGCGCTCAGTTGTAACAAGAACGGCGTCCTGGACTTCAACCCATTTGGCCTTGACTTTATCAAATCTAACCCTCAGCGGCCCAATTTCTTAGCTAATGGTTACCACTTCTTGCTCACTTTGCTGCAAACGAGCCTCCAAAATAATGGCCTAAGTAGCTTTGGTTTCTAGTTCCGAGAGGCGGAGAATATTTTGGTCTCGTTCCACCAAAAGCTGATTCCGTTCAGAAGTAAGTTCTTCCTTTTCACGAATCAACCTTTGAAGGCCCCCAGAAACAAGAAAATTGGCCTACAAGACAAGAAAAAGTAAAACTTAGAATAGGGACACGTAGGGGAACTATCTATATAGGGTGAAATATGATATGACACGTGGTCGTCTAAAGGGAGGACACGTGGAACTCAAGACAGGAATGACCGAAGGTCGAACGCAATCATTCCACTTGTCACCGGCAAGGATAACGTTCATAAATGCGTGTTAAATGCTCTGCATCCGATAGCATGTAATACGGAATATTCTGCAGCATTAAGAGCGACGGTCCGTTACAGAGAATTTGGCATTTATGTCTACCATTACGTTTTCATCAATGATCCTCATAATTTACATTAAAGGAGGACACGATCCTAGGACCTCCTTCCCTAGACATAACTATAAATAGTGAGTTCAGTTATAATTGTAGAGGATACGAATTTTCTGGAAAAACTTATACTACATTCTATACAAAGCTTAATACAATCTTACTTTCTTACTTTTTGATCTCATCATTAATGTGCGCGGAAACTTTGTTCCCGGAATTGTTATCTCTGTTGTTTCGTCTATATTTCAAGGCTAAGTATTGTACATATTTTCAATTATTGCATTGTTTCAGAATCAAATTATATCACTTGTCTAAAAATTACGTATAAATTTAACTGTAGCGTTTTACGAGTAAACATATAGTTGTGCTCTGAAATATATCGCACGTGCCATTGGAGTTGCTGAACCTTTACTTAACGAAATCGGTTTTGATCTACCTCTTGCGGCCATCGTCTTGCAATTTGACTTTTAACTAGATTTCAAAATTCAATAAGTTAAGGCTGATTAATTAACTTATGAAACCTTCTCACGTTACTCCACTCAAAAGCTAACAAGTGTCCTTTTCATTTTGGTACCCCAATAATATGACCCACCAACATTAATAGCTTTTGGAGGGACTCGAAGCAAAAGCAATATTGAGAATCCAAAAGCTTAACCTGAAGTGTGAATATAACCCAACAATTAAAATATAGTACTCCAAGTAATATGAAATGATGAACTCAAAAAAGTCAGAAGAGTATTTATACTGGGATTCTTTAAAATTCAATACTTCCTCCGGTCCCTTTAATTGATGTTTTAGTTGTTTTCGTACATATTAAAAAATTCATATATTAAGATTAATGAATAATAAAATTAATCACATTATACTCGTAGGATTTGTTTGTTCATTGGAACTATAACAAATACTCTTAGGTTATTTACTTCAATGATAACTATGGAAAAAAAAGTTAATTATTTCTTTAATCTGAAAAAATTAAATATTATAAACTACAAAAAAAACCAAAAAATCAATTAAATTAGACAGTGGAATAAGTAATTTGCATGGTCATGGAAAATTAAGGCTAGCTATTCTAGAGTTTTCTTGAACGTTAAGCTCTTGTCCCTTTCGGATTTGTCACAATGTCTTTAAACATGCCGATGGCATTCTTACCCAACTTAATGACATATCAAATTCCAAGTACTGTTCATCATCAAGTGACATACTTGTAACTTTTACTTGGCATGTATATTAAAAATAAATGTTCACTTTTACTTGACACTTTACGTATATCAAGAGAAGACAATAACTTTTTTCCTGTTTTACCCATAATATTTATTACCATTTTAAATTATTTTTTCAAATCCAATAAAATATGAATCAATTAACATGAGTAACATGGTAAAATTATACATTTCATTTATTATTTATTAAGAGACTCGAAAAAGTTAAAAAGTTTAAAATAAAAGTGACCCGGGGGAGTAACATTTAAAACATCTAATTATAGCCAAACCTTTGACTTCTTTTCTTCTTCTT
>AWOL01S0084794.1:0-15333 GCA_000715115.1 Nicotiana otophora
TCAAGATTCCCATTGTCACCCATCTTGATAAGTCAGACACGGACAGAAAAGTCAAATATCATACAAACATAATAGTAGCACTATTCTCGACTCTCCAGAAGACTGAGCAGTGGAGTCCGGAACTAAAATATGATTTTTTTGAACTCAAAGAATCAAAATGTTTAACGCTCTGTTATAAGTCGTTATATCTTAACGATTGTTTGCCCAGTTAAGTATAGCGCCTTTTATAAGGCGCTATATATATTATGTGGCTCACCAATGATTCTTCTGGGCTTAGCTGACATAACAATAATTCAGTTGGGTATAGCGCTCATATTTAAGGCGCTATACCTCAAATAATTGTACCCACAGACTTATTTTTGCCTTATTTAAAGAGGTTAAGGATTTTGCATTTTGTCATAATGTCTGAAGAGCGAAGAATTAGGGTTTCATTATATTGGGGGTGAGGTTGTGGCGAATAACTCAGTAAGCTATAGTTTATCTCCACAGTGTCATGTTAAGTTATCACCTACAATGGAGTGCGATACAATATTGGTATTGTTGTTATGTAAAAAACAATGAGTGTAAGCAAACGTTCGGTGAATATTAAAGTAACTGGAAGATATCCGTATTCTGTCACTCCACAAGGGTTTGCTTGTTATGCTGAGTTTAACATCGAAGACGATAAAACTCTGAGAGAATTTTTGAGGACTCCGGATGAATACCGGGAATTTCTTGTGATAAAAATGTTGGAAATGTACGTCAAGGCTGGAGACGTTCGCAATAATGAGGTTGCGCAAAATAGGGATATCCCTCAGTCATCGGGTAATTATTTTGGAGCAGTTTTAGTCGAACAGGTTCCGAATGAAAGAGTTTGGCCTGATCTAAACTTATTTTCACGGACGAATGAGGAGCGAGGAAATAATTTCTCCCCTAGTTTACATAATCCACAAGCCGAGTGGTAAACTTCAATTTTCCTTTGTGTTACGATATTTATTTTTGATGAATTGCATTTGTATTAACACTCATATATTCCACAGGGGGTACCGGCCAGATATGAATTTTATAAGTTATGAACCAACGCCCAGTTGGAATATACCTAGTTTTGGTGTGTTAGATCATGATGGTCCATCCGGGAGTCATCACCAACAGGATAATGTCCATCATGTGATATCAACACATTATGATTTATAAGTGAAGCGATAATGTCCATCCGGATGTATACAAGGTTGTTTGTCGTAGATAGTTTACGGGTTGTAATTGGATGCTGCGTGCGAGGAAGAAGAACACAAATATGTGGGTAGTGGGTAAATACATTGGCACCCACAATTGTAAAATGGACACATTTAGTGGGAATTATTTTAACTTGAATGTTGACTTGATTTCTCTTATCTTGATTCTACACATTGAAGCGTCCATAAGGTACCAGATCAAAGAGTGTATAACATCTATCAACCAAGCATATGGGTATTTTATTACCAAAATAAAGGCATTTCTCAGGCGCAAACGTATATTTGAAATTATTTATGATAGCTGGGATAAGTCCTTTGCATCTCTACCCAGGTACATGGCCGCATTGCAACACTTTATCTCCGGGACTGATGTTGAATGGAAGCTTGAGCGGAGTCCGGGAATACCAGAACATATATCCAGATATGTGTTCTGGGAATTTAAACCAACAATTGATGATTTTGTGTATTGCTGGCCTGTAATATCCATAGACGGCACTCATGTGTATGAAAAGTATGATATTAAGTTGTTAATCGTCGTTGCAGTATATGGTAATGGAAGTATATTTCCCTTAGCTTTTGCTATTTGTGCCAATGAAAGCCAAGAGACGTGGACACTATTTTTGAACCGCTTGAAGGAGCACGTTGTCGCACAACGTTCAGGTATTTGTCTAATATCTTATAGGCATGGCGGTATTTTAAGTTCTGTACAGAATTTGCCTACATGGCATGAACTGTATGCCTAGCACCGTTACTGTGTGAGGCACCTGAAGGCCAATTTTTAGAAGGCACATCCCAACAAGGATTTACATGATTTAATATGGATGGCTACAACAGATCACCAAGAGTGTAAATTCAGTAGGCGCATGGAATCGATCAGGCAGGAAGACCAATGAGCCTATATTTGGTTGATGCGACATGAGCTTGACAAGTGGACTTTGCATGTGGATGGTGGAAGGAGATGGGAAATTCTGACTACAAATGTGTTAGAATCTTTCAACGGGTTATTGAAATCTGCACGTGGATTGCCTGTCACTGCCATGGTACGGATGTCATTCAAGCAGATGGCAGAGAGGTTTGTTGAAAGGGCTAGAGATGCATCGTCATTGATGGAAATGGGTGTTGAATATATGCCAATACCAATAAAACGATTTGAGAAATACAGGAGGCCAGCTCATTGGCTATCATATTTACAGTATTGCAACGAGCGAAATATTTTTGAAGTTCGCACCGCTATCCATCAAAATCNTTTACGGGTTGTAATTGGATGCTGCGTGCGAGGAAGAAGAACACAAATATGTGGGTAGTGGGTAAATACATTGGCACCCACAATTGTAAAATGGACACATTTAGTGGGAATTATTTTAACTTGAATGTTGACTTGATTTCTCTTATCTTGATTCTACACATTGAAGCGTCCATAAGGTACCAGATCAAAGAGTGTATAACATCTATCAACCAAGCATATGGGTATTTTATTACCAAAATAAAGGCATTTCTCAGGCGCAAACGTACATTTGAAATTATTTATGATAGCTGGGATAAGTCCTTTTGCATCTCTACCCAGGTACATGGCCGCATTGCAACACTTTATCTCCGGGACTGATGTTGAATGGAAGCTTGAGCGGAGTCCGGGAATACCAGAACATATATCCAGATATGTGTTCTGGGAATTTAAACCAACAATTGATGATTTTGTGTATTGCTGGCCTGTAATATCCATAGACGGCACTCATGTGTATGAAAAGTATGATATTAAGTTGTTAATCGTCGTTGCAGTATATGGTAATGGAAGTATATTTCCCTTAGCTTTTGCTATTTGTGCCAATGAAAGCCAAGAGACGTGGACACTATTTTTGAACCGCTTGAAGGAGCACGTTGTCGCACAACGTTCAGGTATTTGTCTAATATCTTATAGGCATGGCGGTATTTTAAGTTCTGTACAGAATTTGCCTACATGGCATGAACTGTATGCCTAGCACCGTTACTGTGTGAGGCACCTGAAGGCCAATTTTTAGAAGGCACATCCCAACAAGGATTTACATGATTTAATATGGATGGCTACAACAGATCACCAAGAGTGTAAATTCAGTAGGCGCATGGAATCGATCAGGCAGGAAGACCAATGAGCCTATATTTGGTTGATGCGACATGAGCTTGACAAGTGGACTTTGCATGTGGATGGTGGAAGGAGATGGGAAATTCTGACTACAAATGTGTTAGAATCTTTCAACGGGTTATTGAAATCTGCACGTGGATTGCCTGTCACTGCCATGGTACGGATGTCATTCAAGCAGATGGCAGAGAGGTTTGTTGAAAGGGCTAGAGATGCATCGTCATTGATGGAAATGGGTGTTGAATATATGCCAATACCAATAAAACGATTTGAGAAATACAGGAGGCCAGCTCATTGGCTATCATATTTACAGTATTGCAACGAGCGAAATATTTTTGAAGTTCGCACCGCTATCCATCAAAATCGGGGGTACACACACCGTAAATGAAGTTAGAAGGTCATGATCTTGTGGGAAATGGTCCATCTACCTCATGCTGTGCTCATATTCCATGAAGTGCTTTAAACATACAGGTTTTGCGGCAACCGGCTACGTTGATAAAGAATATAGTATTGCTGCATACTTAAACACCTATAGTGGACAGCTGCAGCCAGTGGGTGCTGAGTACTATTGGCCGCCGGAACCATTTAAAATGGTGTTTAATAAGGAGTATTTGCGTCAATGACAAGGGCAAAAAAGAACGCGTATACAGAACTAAATGGCAGTTGGTGATACCGTTTATGTGAGTAAATGTGGCATATGCTTGCAAAAAGGACACGGCCATCATAAATGTCCTTCAACTGGTTTGGGTAGTGGTAGTAATTCAGCTCCCGGTGGAAGTTCATGCAATGTGCCCAATTATCAAGGATGCTCGTAGTGTTGTATTTCAATTATTTGTTGTAATAAGTGTATGTACATGTTCATCTTGCAGAATGTATGAAATAAAATTATGTTTCCATTGGTGTTAAATCTTATTGATATTTATCATTAATACTTCAGTACAACAATTTAACATATACCCCAAGAAAAAAACAATTGTCATTCGCCATTATCGTCGTTGTCCGGCACTATTTCATTGTCACTGTCTTCATCTTCTCCGTCAATGTTACACCCCACAGTATTACGTCGATGTTACACCCTGTAGTATTGTACGTTAAAATTTTCGTAAGATAATTGACCTCAGTTCAAGGACAAGATTATTTGGAGATTATAAGTATGATGCTACTTCAAACAAGTGATAAGTAAATTTATGAAGGTGAGAGAGTAAGCGAATCGAAGAAAGTGAGTTTTCGTCGAAGTTTGACAATTTGGGGATAAAATACGGTCCAAGCTATAATACCCCGTATTTATGGACTTGTGCCATACAAGGTACCACATGACCATGATAGTGATGTGTATAAGGTATGTTAAAAGTGATTAGTATTTTAAGTAATTTGGGATAATTCTTAATTATATGGATAATTAGTTAATTATTAGATTAGTGGGGGATTAATAAGTTGATTAAGGAAAGAGGTAAATTATTTTGGATAAACTTGATAGGCTCCTAACGTGGCAGCAAGTTTTGGCCAAATTAATGATTCTTAAGTCATGTAATTTGGTGGCACATTAGAGGACTTATGGCCAAAGTCATTAAAGTATGGGGCCCATACCACTAATACAAAAGACTTCTTGAATTCACAAAATAAGATACTTACACCTCTAAAGTGATGGATGAACTTCAGCAAAGAAGAATTATATAACATTATGATCAAATTCAAAAGTAATGGTAAATGGGGGTGGACTCCACTATCCACTAACTACAACTATTATATTTACTTTTGATGGATAAACTTATGTCTTGAAAATCTATGTATATCATCAGCAACGGTTTAGCAAGTGTGGAGGAAATAAATATTTTGCCTCTTCTCAACATAGTTTAGAAAAAGGTCCCCTTGAGAAATATGAGCTACAACGTGTGGAGGTAAAGATATGTCCTTGCAAGGAAGAAAAATGCAAAAAACAACATAGAGATTATGCCTACGTCGGTGTCCTCCGGATGATTGCAAATCAGCTTCAAAGCAAAGTAAGTTAGAAGAAGACTGTAATCTTTCTCAAAGACAGTATACAGATTTTATGCACCACCTCGTTCTTGTTGTTCTGTTTTGGCACGTTGGTTAATCCGGACTTTCTTCTATGTGAAGTAAGGAGGAATAAGAGTATTTCTTGAAAAATAAGGTAAGAATTTTTCTCTCTTTGGTATATTTAAATTCTTCCAGGTCATGGCTAAATTATAGGATGAGAATTATGGGATTAATAGCGGAAACTCGTATTTTGACGTTATTATTGTTGTATCAGTTATTCGGTAATTTTCTAAGTTTTTTTTTCGTGGCTGGAAATCATTGGAGTAACTTGGATATATAGTTGTAGTCATCATTGATATGTGTTTTGAAGGAAAGAAAATATTGAAGAAGTATGTTTGATAATCATAGCCGAGCTTGCCGCTTGTTGTATCATAGTTTGGGTTGTAAAACTTATTGTGGGAGTTGCTAGTTGTGTTGTTGTATTACCTTGATCATGGTAAGCTTGAGAAAATGATAAGAACTAGGGAAATGTCGCATGTTTCATTATAGGATTGGTTATCTTCTCTTATGGATTAAGAGAATTGTTCGTGTGGTTGACAATAGTATTATTCGTATTATTGATAATTATGTATTGCTGGATTGCTCTGGTTGTTATTATTGGTATATGGTATAGGAGGCTCTTGTTACGGGGGAGACGTTGCCCAAATTTACATAAACGAGCTACTAGTTTATGTTGCGGACTTAGCCTTTACTCAACACTAATTGTGAATCTCCTTATGCTATAGTAGATTGAGTTGAGTTGTTTGAAGAATTGCTTAGAAGGTATTACAGACTCAATAGAGTTAAGGTATGTTAAGGCTATCCCTTCTTTCTTTTGGCATGATCCATTTGATACAAACGAAATGTGCAAACGCAGAACTTTCATAAATGACTCTATTCATAGAAGTACTAGGGGTGTCTATATTCTTGATTCCCAATGTGAATTATTATTATATCTTCTATTCATGGGTCTAAGAAAAAAATGTATTTGATAAAATTTATCCGACAGACATATTATTTTTATGACATTCCGAGAAAATCTTATTAACGTGTTTCTCATGCATTTCATGCATTTATACATGTACATTGGCCCATGACCAGATGGAGTTATATACGCGTATAGTATATGTATATGGTATATGGNTTCTTTCTTTTGGCATGATCCATTTGATACAAACGAAATGTGCAAACGCAGAACTTTCATAAATGACTCTATTCATAGAAGTACTAGGGGTGTCTATATTCTTGATTCCCAATGTGAATTATTATTATATCTTCTATTCATGGGTCTCAGAAAAAAAATGTATTTGATAAAGTTTATCCGAAAGGCATAATGATTTTATGACATTCCGAAAAATCTTATTAATGTATTGCTTATGCATTTCATGCATTTATACATGTACATTGACCCATGACCAGATGGCGTTATATACGCATATATTATATGTATATGGGATATGTACTGACATCCCTTTTTCCTGGGGACACTGAGTTTCATGCCCGCAGGTCCCGATATACAGGTCGAGAGTCCTCCAAGTAGGCTATCAGCTCAGCAAAAAATGTTGGTGCGCTCCATTTGCTCCGGAGTTGCTATTGGTCAGTATGATTAGGACATATGTTGATTGGTATGGTGGGGCTTTGTCCCGTCCTTTATGATAATTATATATCCTTAGAGACTTATAGATATATGTCGTGTACGTGAAGGATTGTATGGCCTTATCAGCTTATGTTCAGTGTAATTTTGATCTTATAGGCCCGTATGTCATATGTATAAGTTTGTATTCCCTCATGCTTTACTCCGGTTCATTTACCTATGATAGAATGATACGAAAGATACGTTACGCTGGTACTCGGTTGAGTAAGGTCGCGGGTACCCGTCGCGGCCCATCGATTTGGATCGTGACAGTCAACATCGTGCACGTACCCTTCGGGACCGAGGGTATCGTAATCTAGGCCCCAATTGACACACATTTCTCGCATTTCATCGCTATCATCAAGAAGACCACTTTCTTGATTTCTACAATAATATGGGACTGCTACGTCCAACGTCTGTGGTAAAAACTTAGGTAGTCCCTCTCACTCGACAACTGTTGAGAAAATAGGATAATCATTATCTCTATGCATTTTATCATTTTCTAATAAATCCCAGTACTGAGCCTCTGTTCCTCCCAGGAAGTTAAGATCATCCATTGCACGATGAACAATTAGTGTCTTTTCCATCTCTAGAATCTCCTTCATCAAATGTCGAATCACTTCTGGTTCATCTTTTTGTGTGTTTATTTGGAAGGTTGCAGACAGTGCTTGTGGTACAACAAGTGCATGCCAGCGACATAGTACTTTGTAATCACATCGTTTTGAGTAAAGGGGAACCCATTGTAGTTTTTCGCCCCAAAATTCGCATACCTTCAGGCTTTGTAGAATGCGCTTCGCCCTCAATAATGTACCCTGCAACTTTGAGATCAGTGTGTATATTGATAGGCTTATTTTCAAAGGTACGCAGAACATCATACCACTTGTCATCAACCAAGTCAGTGTAGCAACCTAGCATATTTGTTTTAAGGTAGGGATCGATATTGTTAAGACGTGTTCCATGGGGATCTGTTGAACTACCTTCACTCTTTTGCCTCTTTTTGAACCACTTGTTAAATGTTAGTAGCATTTTTTAAATAGATGTTGTAATATTTATTCAAAAGGTCTTTGAAATACAGATGACTTGGTTCAGTTTAAGAAGTTGTTTTATACCCGAAAGAATCATTATCACGCGAAACATAGCGCGGTGAAATACCACGTTGTGTGTATTGTCTTGTCGACCTGAAAAAGTTGAAGGGGAAGGGTCGATTATTTATGTAAGTATAGCGCCTTAGGTAAGGGTGTTATACTATAGCGCCTTAAGTGAGGACGTTATACCTTCCCGCCCATTTGAGTTAAAATATAATGCCTTAAAAAGGACATTATACTTAACTGGGCAAACGACTGTTAAGATATAGCGTCTTATAAAAGGACGTTATATATATTATGATCATCAATTGTTTTTCACATATTTTGGTTCTTTAGGTTCAAAAGAATCACATTTTGGTTTGGTGCCGGTAGACAAACGAGTCTCTCTGAATAGAGTGCAATAAATTAATTAATTGGTTGTCGTAACTTGTGAGAAGTGGCATTTATTACAATTACAAATACAAATAAAGACAATTACACATGGATCAGAATTCAGCACTTTGAGCCGGTCAACGTGTCTGCTCAAAGCTGAAAGGACAAAGTAACGGGAAAAAGAAAACTCCAAATCTGCACTGCAATAGAGAAGAAAGAAGAAATATTTTGGGTTACATTTGTTTGTTTCCTCATTTACTCTCAAAATAGCACTCCTTATTATTTACAGCTTTTTTTTTCAGACGTGTGAATTCTTGGCAAGTTTCTGAATTGGCTAGATAACTAGCTAGGCCAAAAAAACAGAAGATAATGATAGTAGAGTAGTTAATAGGTTGAAAATAGTATAGTAGGCCTATGCAGTACTAAAAGTAGACAATGAGAAGTACTAGCAAACTCATTCATGTGTTTAATGTTGAACTCCAATATATGGAATATGTGTTGAATTTGACAAAATGAACGTGAACTAATGTGAATATTTGAACATTTTAGGAAGAAATTGATAGATGAATTTTTTCATGTATTTACATTGCATGATTACACTTATAGCCTGTTTGGCCAAGTTTCTCCCCAAACCAAAAGTGCTTTTTTTTTCTTCAAAAAAGTACTTTTTTCTCAATTTGAGGTATTTGGCCATTCTTTTTTGGGGAAAAATTAGTTTTGACCAAAAGCAGAAGCAGTTTTGAAGAAGCAGAAAAAAGTAGTTTATCTCTAGAAGCAGAAGCAGAAGCAGTTTTGACTTTTTTTCCTACCAAAAATACCCTTTGCAAAATATTATATATACCAAAATAACCTTACTTAGTTTAAACTATTAAGTAATATAAAATGACTTTTGGGATGAACTTTCATATTTATTGAATAAATTTTTGATATATTTAAATTATCTTGAAAGAATAAAGCACTTTTCAATTTTATTTTTATATTTTACTTAAATAAAATAAAAAAACTTAATTATTATCTTTAATAACAAATATTTATAATTATTCATCTACTT
This sequence comes from Nicotiana otophora, assembly GCA_000715115.1. Classification (NCBI taxonomy): domain Eukaryota; kingdom Viridiplantae; phylum Streptophyta; class Magnoliopsida; order Solanales; family Solanaceae; genus Nicotiana; species Nicotiana otophora. The sequence goes on from AWOL01S0084794.1 coordinate 9,503, forward strand.
ATATAATTTTAACTATTAAGCAAATCTCTTCATGTCTTTATTTATAATTTGACATTTAAAAACACTTTTCGAAAAGTTTGGCCAAACACAAATTATTGTTCAAAGGTGCTTTTCAAATTGATTAGTCAAACACAAACTGTTTTTCTCCAAAAGTACTTTTTTGCACTTTTGAAAAAAATACTTCTCAAAATAAGCAGATTTTTCCAGTTGGCCAAACATGATATTAATGTGATGGCATGCATGACATTATTAAGGTCATTTCCCTTCTATAAATAGCAAGAGTTTTGTTCATTTGTAAACATCTCTCACTTGCCTTCTTATCTCCTAAAGCATTTGAATCTTCTTTCTCTCTTGTAGTATTTCACTATTTTCGGAGTGAAATAAAGTTTGAGTTGATTATGTCCGAGGACTAGGCAAAAATTAAATTTTGCCGAACCTCGTTAATTTTTGGTATTCTTTTTATTATTGTCTGATTTACTATTTATTAGCTACCTTTAGATATAGTATATGTGATTTAATCACTCTATATATTCGGCTTCCGCAACACTTGATATCAGAGCCAATGTTCTATCTTAGTATGCTCTGTGGTTGCAGCATAGTCTGAACTTTACATCAGAAAAGAATTACTTTGGTGTTCTGTACTGTAAGCAAATAAATAGTATATGTAACAAAAATGGGAGATAATAAAATGAAGAGTCCACATCGGATGTCAGTAATACGTCGTTGGCATCTTCGCTTATGACAAGAATTATGTCACATGCGGAATTTGCAGTTAAACTTTTTGAAGGGTCAGAACATTTCGGGATGTGGCAAGCTGAGGTTCTTGATGTCCTTTTTCAACAAGGGCTAGATATTGCCATAGAAGAAAAGAAACCAAACAATAGCGGAGAAGGAGATTGGAAGATTATCAACCGCCTTGCTTGTGGTACCATTCGATCTTACCTCGCAAGAGAGCAGAAGTATTCATACACAAAAAACACTTCTGCAAGTAAATTCTGGAATGCATTGGAGGATAAATTCTTGAAGAAAAACAGTCAAAATAAATTTTACATGAAAAAAAGACCGTTATGCTTCGCATGTGTTCCTGGTACTACAATGAATGATCATATCACCAGCTTTAATAAGTTGGCGACAGATTTGCAGAATATGGACGTGACTTTTAGTGATGGAGATATGGCCTTAATGTTATTACTGTCTCTTATACACATCTAGATGTGTANTTGCAGAATATGGACGTGACTTTTAGTGATGGAGATATGGCCTTAATGTTATTAAGTTCACTTCCCGATGAGTACGAACACCTCGAAACTAATCTACTTCATGGGAATGATGAAGTGTCTCTCAAAGAAGTTTGTTCTGCCTTGTACAACTACGAAAACGAAAGAGAGAAACGCAAAAGAGTGGAGAAGCAGAAGCACTGGTTGTGAGAGGTCTTTCTCAAAAACAGATGAGAACGAATAAAGGAAGATCAAAGTCAAGATCAAAACCTAGTAAAGATGAATGCGCTTTTTGCCGAGAAAAGAGGCACTGGAAGAAAGACTGTCCAAAGTTGAAAAACAAGGTCAACCCCAATAATGGGAAGGCTGTCATGGATTCAAATGTAGCTGATTATGACGATTCTGATTTCTCACTAGTTACAACTGAGCCAATCAAACCATCTGACATATGGCTGATGGATTCAGCTTGTAGCTATCATATGTGTCCCAACATGGACTAGTTTGTTGATTTTCAAGAAGGAAAATGTAGAGTTATTCACACCGTAAATAACAATCCTCTTACCGCATATGGTATTGGTTCAATCTAGTTAAGGAACCATGATGGATAGATCAGAACATTAACAGATGTTCGATACGTATCGAAATTAAAGAAAAATCTCATTTCTATAGGAGCCTTAGAGTCAAAGGGGCTCAAAGTCGTTGTAAATAATGGGGTAATGACAATATGCTCCGGAGCACTAGTGGCAATGCAGGGAAGCAACAATGACATCCAGTGATGACAAGGAGGCAGAAGCAACCAAGCTATGGCACATGCGCTTGGTACATGCTTGAGAAAAATCCTTAAAACTTTTATCAGATCAAGGATTGTTAAAAGGAGTAAAGAATTGCAATTTAGAGTTTTGTGAGCATTGTGTCAAGGGAAAACAGACAAGGGTAAAATTTGGAACAACAATCCATAATACTAAAGGTATTTTGGATTATGTTCACTCTCATATTTGGGGTGCTTCAAAAACACCTTCATTAGATGGGAAACACTATTTTGTAACCTTTAGTGATGACTTTTCCCGGAGAGTGCAGGTATATACTATGAAAATCAAAGATTAGGTGCTGGGAATTTTTCTCAAATGGAAGGCGATCATAGAGACTCAAACATGCAGAAAGATAAAGTGTCTTCGCACAGATAACGGTGGAGAATACAAAAAATGATCTTTACAATACGATTTGTGAAGATGATAGCATTTTGAGATATTTCACCGTCAGAAATATACCACAATAGAATGGAGTGGCAGAACGTATGAACCGGACTTTGCTGGAGAAGGTTAATGTTGGCTTAGGCAAAGAATTTTGTGCTGAGGCAATAACATATGCATACCACCTTATTAATTGTCTACCATGTGCCGCTATTGGTGGCAAGACAACATTTGAAAAATGGTATGGATAACCTGCTCAAGATTATAATTTTTGCATGTATTTGGCTCTATTGCATACAATCATGTGAAAGAGTCAAAATTAGATCCGAGAGTAAAGAAATCTATATTTATGGGGATTACTTCTAGAGTCAAAGGATACCGCTTATGGTGTCCAGAAATAAGAAAAATTATATTCATCAGAGATCTTACTGTAGCACCCCGAAAAATATTTCGAAATACTTAAGTGCATTTAAGAAAGTTGATGTGTGCTAATTATATTATTTCGTGTGCAGACGAGGACTATTAATATGGTGGATATTAATTTGGATATGATAATAAGTGTACGAGGCATATTATAAATTATGTGGGGTCTAAGGAGATCCCTAAGTCTAAGCAAAGTTGGAAATTATATAATAGACTAAAGTTCCAAATGAGTACGCACAAGAACAACTTTGGACGAGCATATATGTATATAATGTGTTATGTGATGAACAACCTATCAAATGAACGATCTTCGAGTCTAGTTTCTAACGCTTCAAACCATTTGTCATTTGGATATTCGTACAAGAGGTTATGACCAAATTACCAAATGCTAGCAGAGGAGTCTGCGGATGCGAAGCATCCGGGGCCACGTCCGAAAGAATGGATGGCAGTGAAGTGCTGCCATAGCATCCAAGGCGGCATCCGAAACCCAAAAATCTGGACCTATAAATACCAAGTCGGGGGAGAGAGTAGTTTGAGTATTGGGGGTAGGGTTCTTGAGGTGAAGGGGCGATTTTAAGTTCAAATCAAGTCCAATCAACCAAAGTAAGTTGTTAATGTTGTTTTGGATTGATTCTTACTAAATATACATAAGTTCTAATATCATTCTTGCATCCAAATGCTAGATTTTATCATCAAATCCTTAAGAACACTAAGATTACCAAAGATGTGATTTTTCAAGATTGAGCTACTAAAGGTAATTTAATGCTTCAAACTCGTTTATTAAAAGTAGTTAGAAGTATTTGAAGCATTTGTTGCAAGTTTTAATAGTTGAAAGATTGGATTATAGAACTCTAGTTCATGGCATGAATAGTACTTTTGAGAAAATAAGAGAGAAGATGAATGGTAATCTTGGCGATGAAATTTATGAATACAATGAACCTATAGAATTATTTGTTAGCAAAAGATGGAAGTGATCAACTAAGTAATCACCCGAATTGTATATTTTGCAAGTGTTGATTATGGAAGATGATGAATAGTAACTTGGTGGCAATGGACAATTGATGTAGTATCATTAATGACTTCGAATGTGTATTAAAATATAAGAATGAAGTTGAATGGTCTAGCATGTAAAACTATTTGGCGATTTGATTTGTTAGAGGCTTGTAGCCAACTTATGAACCATATATGGATGTTGATCAATATCTTAGGTCATATTTTGATGTAATTAGGATATCTAATTGTAGATATCGACTTGTTGGTGATATTGAGCATTTTAATCAACATTAGAATGATGGAGGAGGATTGAAAGCTTGTGAATATTAATAAAGCGAAAGCGATGTAAGTTGATTAAAACTTACTCTTCTTGATGGACTTTCACTAAAAGCATGTTTCGAGTTAATACTTAAGTTGTTTGCAAATGTGCTTTCGTACTTGTGGGGGAAAAGAAGTACGGATGTCTCCGTGTATTAAAATATTATGTTGCATATGTGGTGTCATATTGTTTTATAAAATTTTATTTTAAATCTTGTTGGCAAAATGGCACTCAAGGTAAATGTTATAAGTTTTTATCAAAACCTACGTATTGACAAGAGTATACATAATTGAACGCTAAAGATAAGTTTTCGTGAAAAGTATTTCTTTTGAAAATTGATGAGCAGAATAACATTTGTCGTATATTTTAAATATTGATGTTAAATTACTAAAAGCTTTAGTATGTAAAAAGTTATTTATTTAAATTTTGATCAAATGATTTAGATTTTCTATAAATGCTATGATTTGATAAAAATAGATCATTTGAGGCTACTATGCTATAAATTTATTTTTGAAGTATCAAATGTCTTGGGAGCTACTTGTGTTCATCGAGATTGGCTTCGGATATATCGTGTTCATTGTCATAACACTACACGTGTCGGTGTAGGTGTAGATAGGCACTTTGTGGTATAGACTACGACAGAGTACTCTCCCTCGAGAGGGTACTATTTAGTGCTATTATTAGCATGGTTGAGTCGATTTGTACGGCACTACGATGAGACGACCTGAGCAAGTAGAATATATGATACTTGCCGCTAGGTACATAACCTAGTTGACCTTCTTATGTCGGTGATGGTATAATATTTCAAGTGAAAGGTAATGAACATTTTCTTATGTTTAGGCCTAAGGAGCCGGAAGTGATTTCGATGACTTAAAGCAAATGTAATGATTTTGTATGATTTTATCCAAAATCTTAGATTGATGTAAATGTTTTAAAAGTTTATATTGTAGGTTATATTTTATTAGTTGTTATTTAAAATAACAAAGGTCATGAAATGATAAAATATTTATCGTTTTATATCAAATATTGGTGCATTGTTGTCCCAAGAACTTAAGTTAGAGAGAGTCTATGGCACTTATTGAGTACCGTTGTGGTGTACTCAGCCCTTAGGGGCCCCTCTCCACGGCCCTACTTACTTTACATGTTTCATGATGATGTATGATACGTGGCATGCGGTCAGGCTAGGATGACTCTCTTTCCGAGATATCCAATCTCACAAGCTGGCCCGCTAAGGCCTGAACATCCAATGCCAAAGGTCTCTCTACTGCTAGGAGATATGCTAAACTCCCCAAACTCTCTACCCGACAACTCAAAGCATCGGCCACCACATTGGCCTTCCCCGAATGGTACAGAATAATGATATCATAGTCTTTAAGAAGCTTCAACTATCTCCGTTGACGCAAATTGAGATCCTTCTGCTTAACAGATGTTGCAAGACTCCTGTGATCAGTATAAATCTCACAATGAACCTCATACAAATAATGACGCCAAATCTTTAAGGCGTGAACAATGGCTGCTAACTCAAGATCATGCACCGGATAATGCTTCTCAAGGGTCTTCAACTGACGCGATGCATAGGCAATCACCCAGCCCTCCTGCATCAAAACACAACCAATGCCTACCCTCGAGGCATCACAATACACGGTATAAGAACCTGAAGCTGATGGCAGAACTAACACTGGAGCTGTG
>AWOL01S0084806.1:2830-19250 GCA_000715115.1 Nicotiana otophora
GTACTACCAGTTCTTGGGGGATGTATAAGATTAATATCTTTATTCACTTAAATTGCTTTAATAATTGTTATTGGAATTGGATAATTGAAAGTTGGCTTACCTAGCGGGTTGGGTTAAGTGCCATCATGACTAGTTGGATTTTGGGTCGTGACACTGCGTCAAATGCTTCACAGGTGCACCTTTCCCTCACCTGACCAGGCTACGCATCTACGGACAAGGAGGGCCGCTTCTGCGAGACTAGCCGCACCTGCCACCATGGCTCTTGCACCTACACTCATGCAGGTGCACCCAATCTTCTGCATCTGCGAATTCTTGACTGCCTTCCATTTCCCGCTTCTGAAGCTCGTGACTCGCACCTGCGAGCCCGCACCTGTGACTGGCCAAGCGCAGCTGTGATTATGACAGATCTGGGAGCTTCAGCTGTAGCACCAAGCTCCCAACTTGGTCCGAGCCTCGTCCAATTGACACTCGGGCGGGGCCCCACCGGAACATACCAGCAAGCTAGAATCATAAAACAGACTCGCTCAAACTCTCGGAACGATCGAAACAACGTTAAAACTAAGAATCGCGCCCCAAAACCAATTGAATCAAACTTATGAACTTCAAGTTCCTCTATTCACTCAAAATGCGCCGAAACGTACTTAGACTACTCGGATTGATTCCCAATTTTGCATACAAGTCTTAAATGACATTACGAAACTATTCCCTATCTCGGAATTCCATTTGGACCTCGATAACACCAAAACCCGCTCCAATCCAGATTTAAAGAACTTCAAAATTCTTCAAGAACCAACTTTTGATAATATGCACCGAAACGCTCCCGGGTCATCCAAAACCCAATCCGAGCATACGCACAAGTCCGAAATCATCATACAAACCTATTGGAATTGTCAAATCCCGATCACGAGGTCGTTTATTCAATATGTTGACCAAAGTCAAACTTAGCCTTTTAGGCCAACTTAAGGAACCAATTGATCAGATTTAAACCTGAACCCTCCCAAATCTCAAACTAACCATCCCCGCAAGTCATACAACAGTAAAAGCATATACGGAGAGTCTTATTTAGTGGAATAAGGTCCTAGAAATCAAAACAACTGGTCGGGTAGTTAAATTCTCTGCCTCTTAAACAAACATTCATCCTCGAACGGGTCTAGAATCATACCTGGAGTGCTGAACAAGTGAGGATATCTACTCCTCATGTCTTCCTTGGACTCCCAAGTCGCCTCCTCGACTGTTTGGCCCCTCCACTAGACCTTCACCACGGAAATCCTCTTGGATCTCAACTGGCGATCCTGCCTATCAATAATGGCAACTGGCTCCTCTTCATAACCCAAAACTCTAATCTAACTAAATCGTGCTGAAGTCTAACATATTTGACAAGTCGGGATGATACCTTCGGAGCATAGACACGTGGAAAACTGGATAACCTCCCGATAGACTGGGAGGCAAAGCAAGCTCATAAGTAACCTCCCCAACTCGCCTCAACACCTCAAATGGGCCTATAAATCTTGGGCTCAACTTATCCTTCTTCCTAAACCTCATGATCCCCTTAATCGGCAAGACTTTCAAGAGAACGTTCTCGCCCACCATGAATGATAAGTCACGCGCCTTCCAACCCGCGTAACTCTTGTTGTTGTAAGAAAAATTGGCCAAAGGAAAGAATCGATCCCACTGCCCTCCAAAGTCAATCACACATGCTGTGAGCATGTCCTCCAATATCTGAACTGTCCGCTCCGACTGACCGTCGGACTGCGGATGAAATGTTGTGATGAGCCCTATGCAGGTCTGCAACTCACTCGATACCGCTCTCCAAAAATGTGAAGTAAGAGGAACTCTATCTGAAATGATGTAAACATGCACACCATGCAGCCAAACCATCTCCTTGATATAAATATGGGCCAATATCTCTGAAGTATATGTAGTCATCACAGGAATAAAGTGTGCCGACTTGGTCAATCTATCTACAATGACCCAAACGCTATCAAACTTACCGCAAAGTTAGCGGCAACGCAACTACAAAGTCCATAGTGATGCGCTCCCACTTCCACTCATGTATGGTCATTCGCTGGAGTAGGCCTCCTGGCATCTGGTGTTCATACTTAACCTGCTAGCAGTTTAGGCATCTAGCCATATACTCAACTGTGTTCTTCTTCATCCGCCACCACCAATAATGCTGCTTCAGGTCGCGGTACATCTTCGTAGAACTTGGGTGAATGGAATATCGAGAACTTTGCGCCTCCTCTAGGATCCTCTCCCTCGGGCCATCGACATTAGGAACACATAGAAGACCTTGGAGTCATAGAACACCATCATTGCCAATAGAAACCTCTTGGCACTACCATGTAGTATCGTCACTCTGAGAACCAACAGGTACGGATCATCAAACTGTCGAGCCTTGATCTGCTCCAATAGTGAGGACTGGGCAATGATGCAAGAAAAAACTTGGCTGGGATCTGAAATATCCAATCTCACAAGTCTGTTAGCCAAGGACTAAATATCCAAGGCTAGTGGCCTCCCCTCTGCTAAAATGAATGCCATGCTACCCATACTCTCTTCCTTCCTGCTCAAGGCATCCGCGACTACATTCGCCTTTTCCGGATGATAAAGAATGGTGATGTCATAATCCTTTGGTAACTCAAGCCATCTACGCTATCTCAAATTGAGATCCATTTGCTTGAACAGATGCTGCAAGTTGCAATGATCAGTATAAACTTCACATGACACCCCATAAAGATAATGCCTCCAGATCTTAAGAGCATGAACAATCACGGCCAACTCCAAATCGTGCACAAGATAATTCTTCTCATGGGGCTTCAGCTGACGTGAAGCGTATGCAATAACTCATCCCTCCTGCATCAATACACAGCCCAAGCCAATGTGTGAAGCGTCTCAATACACAGTATACATCCCCGAACCAGAAGGCAACACAAGGACTGGTGTTGTGGTCAAACCTGTCTTGAGCTTCTGCAAGCTCGCCTCACAATCATCAGACCAACGAAACTAAGCATCCTTCTGGGTCAATCTAGCCAATGGTGCTGCAATGGATGAGAAGCCCTCCATGAACCAGCGATAATAACCGGCTAATCCCACGAAACTCTTGATCTCGGTCGCCGAAGTAGGATGAGGCCAACTCTGCACTACCTCAATCTTCTTGGGATCTACCTTAATACACTCGCCTGATACCACATGCCCCAAGAATGCCATTGGAATCTAACCAAAACTCACACTTGGAGAACTTAGAATATAACTTATGTTCCCTCAAGGTCTGAAGCACCACTCTCAAATGCTGCTCGTGTTCCTCCATGCTACGTGAATAAATCAAGATGTCATCAATGAAGTCAATAACAAAGGAATCGATATAAGGCCTGGACACCATGTTCATCAAATCAATAAACGTCGATGGAGCATTAGTCAAGCCAAACGACATCACAAAAAACTCATAATGGCCATATCTAGTACGGAAGGCAGTTTTTGGAACATTTGAGTCCCAAATCTTCAACTGATGGTACCCCGATCTCAGGTCGATCTTAGAAAACACCCTAGCACCCTGCAAATGGTCAAACACATCATCAATACACGGAAACGGGTACTTGTTCTTAATGGTGACTTTGTTCAACTAGCGGTAATCAATGCACATCCACATAGTCCCATCTTTCTTCTTCACAAATAATACTGGTGCACCTTAAGGTGACACACTCGGCTTGACAAACCCCTTTGCTAGAAACTCCTCAAGTTGTTCCTTCAACTCCTTCAATTCTTTCAGAGCCATAAGGTATAGTGGGATAGATATAGGCTGAGTGCCTGAAGCCAAGTCAATACAGAAATCGATATCACGATCTGGTGGCATGCTTGGAATGTCAGAAGGAAACACATCGACAAACTCCCAAAATACTGGAACTAAATCAATCGTCGGAGACTCTGCGGTAGTATCCCGAACATAGGTTAGATAAGCCAAACAACCTTTCTCGATCATATGTCGATCCTTCAGAAGAGAGATAACCCGGCTAGATGCACTGACAGATGAACCATTCCACTCCAATCTAGGCAACCCTGGCATCGCCAAGGTAACAGTCTTGGCATGGCAATCAAGGATGGCATGATATGGGGATAACCAGTCCATGCCCAGGATGACCTCAAAGTCAGTCATATCAAGAAACAGAAGATCCGCTCTAGTCTCGTATCCAATGAATATGACAACACACGACCGATGGATCCGATCCACAACAACAGAATCTCCCACCGGAGTGGATGCATAAACATAAGTGCCCAAGGACTCACAAAGCATATCCAGGCAATGAGCAAACAGAGATGAAACATATGAATAGGTAGACCCTAGATCAAACAATACCGAAGCATCCCTACCATAGATAGAAATAATACCTGTGATCACGGCATCTGAGGCTACTGCTTCTGGTCTGGTCAAAAAAGCATAGAACTTAGCTGGGGCACCGACTGGCTGGTCCCCACTTGCCTGGCCTCCACCTCTAAGACGGCCCGTACCCACATGTCCTCCACCTCTAGGCGGCCGGATAGCAGGTGCTGTAATCACGGGTTGCTGGCCCTGCTATACTGCCTTGCCCCGAAGCCTGGGGCAGAATCTCTAGACATGACTGAAATCACCGCACTCGAAACAACCTCTCAGTATGGTGAGGAAAACAGAGTCAGCTTGTGTATGAATTTGGAAATGCTGCAAGCCCAACAGGTGGCGATAGCTCAGCTGCAGAGCCAAACGCAGGTACCAAGCAAGCTCCGCCTTGAGCAATTGCCCGCAGAACGGAGCCAGCCATAGTAAGGTCAAATAAGCAACAATCTGGGACTACTCCCGAAATTGCTAAGATACTCGAGGATCTCAAAAAGCGGATTGAAGCAAATGATAAAAAAATAGAAACATATAACTCCAAGGTCGATCAGATCCTGGGGGCACCACCAATGATAAAAGGGTTGGATTCCAAAAAATTCGTGCAAAAGCCTTTTCCCTCGAGTGCAGCCGTAAAACCAATCCCGAACAAATTCTGTATGCCTGAGATTCCAAAATATAACAGAACTACTGACCCCAACGAACACGTCACCTCTTACACATGTGCCATCAAGGGTAATGATTTAGAAGATGAAGAAATCGAATATGTGTTGTTGAAAATATTCGGAGAGACCCTCTCGAAGGGAGAAATGATTTGGTATTACAATCTGCCACCAAATTCCATCGACTCATTTGCCATGCTAGCAGATTCTTTCGTAAAGGTACACGCCAGAGCCATAGAAGTCACAACAAGGAAATCAGAACTTTTTAAAGTAAAACAAAGGGATAATGAAATGCTGAGGGAGTTTGTGTCCCCATTTCAAATGGAGCGCATGGAGTTGCCACCGGTCACAGATGATTGGGTCGTTCAAGCTTTCACCCAAGGGTTGAATGAGTGAATCGATAGCATCACGTCAGCTGAAATAAAATTTGATCGAATATCCGGTTGTAACTTGGGCAGATGTGCACAATCGATATCAGTCAAAAATTAGGGTCGAAGACGACCAATTAGGAGCTCGTTCCGGATCAGTACATCCAAACAACTCAGTTATTAAAAACCAGAGGGACATCAACGGAGAGCCAAGGTCAAACGGAGACTGATATCAACCATACACCACAAATCGAAAGAATAATGGTTTGGGACACAATTCCGCCTAGAACAATTGAATGAGTGATCAAGGAAAGAATTCTCGGGGACTTATGAGAAAAAGTGGTTTCGACAAATATGCCGATCCTATAGAGGCATCTCGATTATCGAAATATAACTTTAGCATCGATGCATCGGGCATTGTATCGGCAATCAGAAGGATCAAGGATACTAGGTGGCCCAGACCAATGCAAACCGATCCTTCCCAAAGAAACCCAAATTCAATGTGCAAATATCATGGCACACATGGCCATAAGATTGAGGATTGCAGGCAATTAAGGGAGGAGGTAGCTCATCTATTCAATGAGGGCCACTTTCGATAGTTCCTCGGTGATCGAGCCAAGAACCATTTCTGAGAGAGAGACGCCAATATAAATAATGAATAGGAGTAACCTCAACATATAATCCATATGATCGTCGGTGGGTTCAACACTCCAAAAGAACCCATACTCAAATGCACAAAGATACCAATCACTAGAGAAAAACGAACCCGAGATTATGTGCCCGAAGACACTTTATCATTCAACAACGAAGAAGCTGAAGGCATCTCTCAGCCCGACAATGATGCTATGGTAATTTCTATCTTAGTAAATAAAGTTCAAGTTAAGCGTGTTTTAGTGGATCCAGGTAGCTCTGCAAATATCATCCTATCGAGGGTCGTGGAGCAGCTCGGTCTGCAAAATAAAGTCGTGCCCGCAGCACGGGACTTAAACAGCTTCAACATGGCCAGTGAAACAATAAATGGGATATTATTGTACCGGCAAACGTAGGTGGGACCATCCAAAATACCAAGTTCCACGTAATCGAGGGTTATATGAGGTACAATGCCCTACTCGGAAGGACTTGGATCCACAATCTGAGGGCGGTACCTTCAACTCTCCACCAAGTAATAAAATTCCCGACGTCGGATGGTGTAAACAAAGTGTACGGGGAGAAGCATGCTGTGAAGGAAATATTTGCAGTCGATAAGGTAACACCGATATCAACACTATCAACTTCGGAAAGGTCAAACATCAAAGGTAAATGAGAATAAATAGCAATCACAGCCGCCAGCCCTGACCGAATTGGGGAAACATGAAATAGAAGAAGAGGAGGAGGATTTTCTGACCCCTCGAACTTTTATCATCCCCGAAGATGCTGACGCTACCAAATAGATGGTCGGAGAGCTGGAATAGGTTATATTGATCAGGCATCTACCTGAGAGAAAGGTATACCTAGGGACGGGGTTGACCCCCAAACTTAGGACAAAATTTATTCAATTTCTTATCGATAACATATATTGTTTTGCTTGGTCCCATTTAGACATCACCGGGATCCCACCGTCGATAACAATGCATCGACTGAGCCTGGACCCTAGGTTCAACCCATTGCAACAAAAAAGAAGACCTCAGTCCGAGGTAAAGCACGCATTCATAAAGGACGAGGTAACTAAACTTCTCAAAATAGGGTCGATTCGGGAAGTAAAATATCCTGAATGGTTAGCTAATGTAGTTGTAGTCCCTAAAAAGGGAACAAACTTAGAATATGTGTAGATTATAAGGATTTAAACAAGGCGTGCCCCAAAGATTCTTTTCCACTGCATAACATCGATCGCATGATCGATGCCACGGCCGGCCACGAGATCCTTACTTTTCTCGATGCCTATTCTGGGTACAATCAAATTCAAATGAACCCGAGGGACCGAGAAAAGACTTCATTTATCACCATGTATGGAACATATTGTTATAGTGTAATGCCCTTCGGGCTAAAAAATGTAGGAGCTACTTACCAACGCCTAGTAAATACAATGTTCGAAGAACAAACAGGTAAGTCAATGGAAGTTTATATTGATGACATGCTAGTTACGTCCCTGTGCGCAGAGGACCATTTGACTTATTTGCAGGAGACGTTCAAGATTTTAAGAAAATACAACATGAAGCTCAACCCCGAGAAATGTGCTTTAGGGGTTGGTTCGGGCAAGTTCCTCGGCTTCATGGTATCGAATCGGGGAATTGAGATCAACCCCAATAAGATCAAGGCCATCGAAGACATCGCCGTCGTGGATAGTGTAAAAATCGTGCAAAATCTAATCAGATGGATAGACGCCTTAGGCCGATTTATTTCGAGGTCATCGGATCGAAGCCATAGATTCTTCTCTCTACTCAAAAAGAAGAATGATTTTTCCTGGACCCCGGAATGCCAACATGAATTAAAATAATTGATGAGATACTTGTTGAGCCCTCCACTACTTCACATACCGAAGGCAGATGAGAAACTTTACTTATAGTTGGCGGTATCGGAAATCGCAGTGAGTGGCGTACTAATTCGAGAAACGCAAGGTACGCAATTTCCTATTTATTATGTAAGTCGAACCTTAGGAGAAGCAGAAACTAGATATCCACACTTAGAGAAATTGGCACTTACACTGATAAGTGCCTCTAGAAAGTTAAGACCATACTTTTAATGTCACCCCATATGTGTGTTAACCACCTACCCACTTCGTAATATTTTGCACAAGCCCGAACTATCGGGCCGATTGGCCAAATGGGTTGTCAAACTCAGCGGGTACGATATCGAATATCAACCCCGTACAACCATCAAGTCTCAAATTTTAGTAGACTGCGTGGCCGATTTCACGCCAACCCTCATACCCGAAGTGGAAAAAGAACTCTTGATAAAATCGGGTACATCATCAGGGGTTTGGACCCTCTTTACAGGTGGTGCTTTGAATGTGAAGGGGTCCGGGCTTGGCATTGTTTTGAAACCCCCTACGGGTGGCATTATTAGGTAGTCTATCAAAACTTCTAGGTTGACTAACAATGAGGCCGAGTAGGAGGCCATGATTACAGGTCTCGAACTAGTTAAAAGCTTGGGAGCAGAAATCATTGAAGCCAAATGTGACTCTCTACTAGTGGTCAACCAAGTAAACAAAACCTTCGAAGTTCGAGAAGATAGGATGCAAAGGTATTTGGACAAATTACAGGTAGCTTTGTACAGTTTCAAGGAATGGACTTTGCCACATGTTCCTCAAGAACAAAACAGTGAGGCCGACGCACTCGCAAGTATGGGGTCATCGGTCGAGGAAGATGAGATCGACTCAGGGACTATTGTTCAACTCTCGGGATCTGTAATCGAGGAAGGTCATGCCGAGATAAATTCTACAAGCTTAACCTGGGATTGGATAAATAAGTATATTGAATACTTGAAGAACGGAACACTCCCATCAAACCCTAAAGAATCAAGGGCCCTACAAACTAAAGCTACTTGATTTTTGTTGGCTAAAGATAGAACATTATACAGAAGAACATTCGATGAACCATTGGCAGTATGTTTAGGACCAGGAGACACCGATTATATTTTATGAGAGGTATATTAAGGCACTTGTGGGAACTACTCCTGCGCCGAATCACTAATTCACAAAATCATTAGAGCAGGATACTATTGGGATAGCATGGAAAAAGACACTAAGGAGTATGTTCGAAAATGTGATAAATGCCAAAGGTTTGCACTGATGATCCATCAGCCCGGAGAACGACTTCATTCAGTCCTATCCCCATGGCCATTCATGAAATAGTGGATGGATATCGTCGGCCCTCTACCGTCAGCCCCAGGTAAAGCTAAATTCATTTTGTTTGTGACTGACTATTTCTCTAAATGGGTTGAAGTGCAGGCGTTCGAGAAAGTGAGAGAAAAGGAGGTTACAGACTTCATCTGGGATCACATCGTGTGTCGATTTAAGATACCCGTAGAAATAGTATGCGACATTGGTAAGAAATGCATCGCCAGTAAAGTGAAAAAATTTCTCGAAGACCATAAAATAAAAAGGATAGGTCAATACCATATCACCCCAGTGGGAACGGATAGGCCGAATCGACAAACAAGAGTATCATCCAAAAAATAAAGAAAAGGTTGAACGAAGCTAAAGGGAAATGGAGAGAAATTCTGCCCGAAGTCCTTTGGGCATATAGAACAACATCGAAGTCCAGTATCGGGGTAACTCCATGTTCCTTAGTGTATGTTTCCGAAGCATTAATTCCAGTCGATGTCGGAGAACCCAGTGCAAGGTTTCAACATACATCGGAGGAATCAAACCATGAGGCTTGAGTACTAGCCTCGAATTATTAGATGAAAAATGAGAAGAGGCACTTGTTCGAATGGCTGCGCAAAAGCAATGAATCGAAAGGTACTACAATAGAAGAACCAACCTCCGCCACTTCAGGATCAGGAACTTAGTCGTAAGGAAGGTCACCGCCAACACTCGAAATCCTAATGAAGGGAAGCTTGGCCCGAATTAGTAAGGACCCTATCAAGTCCTCGATATAGTCGGAGGAGGGTCTTATAAATTCTGAATGATGTATAGAGAACCATGACCAAACAACTGGAACATATCAGTCCTTAAACGATATTATTGTTAAGGTACGATTTTCTCCCTTCTTTCATCTATATATATTCAACTCTAACTCATTGCAGGAGTTTGACCAAAAACATTGAGACCTCAGTTTTAAAATACGTGTTGTACTCTTTTTCCCTTGGATCGGTTTTTATCCCAACCGGGTTTTTCCGGAAAGGTTTTTAACGAGACAACAATTATGTGCTACCTAAGGACAATTAAATAGTGTCCAAGGCTTCTTTGCAATCAACCTCGAATACTGGGGGGCTTTACCATCGAAAGAATCGAGTTCGATGCCGGAAAGTTATTTCATACCAAAGTCATGTCAAACAGGGTCTCGATAGGGAAAAGTGTAAGGGCCAAGTGGTCAAAATGAACCATGTTTGCATAGTTTTGCTCGAATCCTGGCACCAAATACGAACACATGTATAATGACCCCTTTACCGATAACTCATATTTTGAAAATTTCATTCTACTTCATGATTCCAACAGGCTTAAAGGCCGACCACTACCGAAGGAGTTTTGAAAAACTTACACCATAAAGCCTATGGGCTACAATACTTCGAGTTTGAGATCGAGCAATCACTCACTAGACTATTAAGCCTAAGGGCTATCTTACTTTGAGTTCGAGCAATCAGTCACTCAACCATAAAGCTTACGGTCTATGGTATTTCGAGTTCGAGCAATCACTCACTCGACTATTGAGCCTAAGGGCTATCTTACTTCGAGTTCGAGCAATCACTCACTCAACCATAAAGCCTACGGGATACAATACTTTGAGTTCGAGTTCGAGTTCGAGCAATCACTCACTCGACTATTGAGCCTAAGGGCTATCTTACTTCGAGTTCGAGCAATCACTCACTCAACCATAAAGCCTACGGGATACAATACTTTGAGTTCGAGTTCGAGTTCGAGCAATCACTCACTCGACTATTGAGCCTAAGGGCTATCTTACTTCGAGTTCGAGCAATCACTCACTCAACCATAAAGCCTACGGGATACAATACTTTGAGTTCGAGTTCGAGTTCGAGCAATCACTCACTCGACTATTGAGCCTAAGGGCTATCTTACTTCGAGTTCGAGCAATCACTCACTCAACCATAAAGCCTACGGGATACAATACTTTGAGTTCGAGTTCGAGTTCGAGCAATCACTCACTCGACTATTGAGCCTAAGGGCTATCTTACTTCGAGTTCGAGCAATCACTCACTCAACCATAAAGCCTACGGGATACAATACTTTGAGTTCGAGTTCGAGTTCGAGCAATCACTCACTCGATTATTGAGCCTAAGGGCTATGTTACTTCGAGTTCGAGCCATCACTCACTCGACTATTAGGCCTAAGGGCTATCTTACTTCGAGATCGAGTAATCACTCACTCGACTATTAAGCCTAAGGGCTATCTTACTTCGAGTTCGAGCAATCACTCACTCAACCATAAAGACTAAGGGCTACAATACTTCGAGTTTGAGTAATCACTCACTCGACTATTGAGCCTAAGGGCTATCTTACTTCGAGTTCGAGTTCGAGAAATAACTCACTCGATTATTGAGCCTAAGGGATATTTTACTTTGAGTTTGAGCAATCACTCACTCGACTATTAGGCCTAAGGGCTGTCATACTTCGAGTTCGAGTAATCACTCACTCGACTATTAAGCCTAAGGGCTATCTTACTTCTAGTTAGAGAAGTCACTCACTCGACCATAAAGCCTACAGGCTACAATACTTCGAGTTCGAGTTCGAGCAATCACCCCCTTGACTATTGAGCCTAAGGGCTGTCTTACTTCAAGTTCGAGCGATCACTCACTTGACTATTGAGCCTACGGGCTATCTTACTTCAAGTTCGAATAATCACTCACTTGACCATAAAAGCCTACGGGCTACAATACTTCAAGTTTAAGTTCGAGCAATCACTCACTCAACTATTAAGCCTTAGGAACAATATGGGTATGTTACTACAAGATTCGCAAGTTACCCATTATTTGATAAAAACCTAAGGGTTTATTCTATTCAAAGTTCAAAACATACTCGAACTTAGTTATAAAACATAGTGCGATCATGGCGTCAATCAAGCTATCCAAAATCCCAAACATATTATTGAACTCAGGGACTCACCCTTGCGCATCTAAAAAAACCTAAGGGTTTTGTTCTAAAGTTCGAACTTATATTCGCTCGATTACTGAGGCTGCAAACAACAAAATATTCACAAGGCAAAAACACAACACACGTTTTGGGCATAATACTGAGAAGGCATTCAAGAGAAGTTTTTCTAGTATATATTGATAAAAAAGGTTATGTACAAGAGACTGATCAAGGCCTTTCAAAAAACGAAACTAGGTCCTAACTACGGCCGGTTTTTGACCTCTTCTTTGGGAGAAACTTCTCCTTCAGGCTCCTCATCGGATCTACCTCGGCTGCCTTCTTCATCATCATCTTCGTCATTGAAGGAGGCAAGCTGCTTGGCTTCAGACTCAAGCACCTTGGCTTGGGCTATCTCCTCGGAGAGGTCAAAACCTCGAGTATGAATTTCCTTGAGGGTCTCCATCCGGGATTGGCTCTTTGCCTAGTCTATGATCCATTCATCTCGGTCAGAAGCCTCCCTTAGCTACATTTGAGCAGCCTCAGCATCCGCCCCGTACATAACAATGGACTTATCTGCCATGACTTTTGTCCTCTCGATCTCCACCTCAGCCTTAGCAAGCCCAGTTTCGAGCTCCTTGATCCTCTTGGCTTGGGCCGAACATTTTTGTTTGACGCCCCGAAGTTGGACCTCGGCCGATAATAGTTTGTCCAAGGTAGCTTCTTTTTCTATAGCCAGGCGGTCCATGGTCTCCTTACACCGATCAAACTCGGCCTTGACCTGATCGACTTCTCCCCGAAACAGCCCGATCTTTTCAATTTTTTGTTGCAGCTGAGATAACGAAGTATTAACTTGCACAGTTGGGTCGATTCCATACTCTATCAAAAGGATGCTCACCTATTTATCTAGCTCAGCCTCTTCCTCACGAGCCTTGGTCAAATCCGCTTGAAGATCCTGTATAGTCTCGTCCTTTTGGCCGCAAAAAAGCTTCAGAGCATTCCTATCCTTCGAGACCTTTTGGAGCTCGGTCTCACACGGGCTGAGATCAGCTCGAAGCTTGGAAAGGGCCTACACAAAAAGGGAAAATGCAAGTCAAATTTAGAAGAGAGTAAAGAAACAAAGCATAGTAAACAGATTCTTACCCAAGAAATGAAGCGTTGGACCTCTTCTAGGAGAATAGAAGCGTCACTAATATCGTAGGCATCATCGACTCCAATAAAGCAATCCCGAAAGGGATCCCCTACACTAGAGCCTCCGCCCATATCGGGGGTCTTCAACGCTCAAGCTTCCATTAATGCCGCCTCAGAAAAAGTCAGAAGAGAAGGCAAGTGGCCTGTTGTCATGGTCCCAAGCAAGTCGCTTGGGACGCTCTGATCGATCTTTAGGGTATCAGAACTGGCCCCGTCCGGTGTGGTCGTAGATGGCCGAGCAACGACCTCGACCTATGTTAATTCGGGACCTTCACCCGATTTCATTTTAGAAGCCTCCTCGACACGAGGCTTGATTTTAGCAACCGCCGTCGACTCGAAATGTTTGGAAATCTCGACGGCTTTACTAGATCGAACCGTCAGTGCCGAGGCATTTTCCTATTCTTCCTCTTATTCATCTCTCATTCTTTAGACCGAGTCCATCGTAAGGGTGATTGCCTTTCTCCTTACCCTTCGAGGCTTGGGTTTGGGGTGCTCGGAGTGCGAGGCTTGGGTTTCGGAACCGGTGACTTGGTCCCTTCCTCGCCACTTGAAGGCCTCAAAATGGAATCCTTGGTCAGGCCTGCATAAAAGATAGTTAGTGACGAATGAAGTAAAGAGTGTTCCAAAGACGTGAAAAAAAGAGGTCCTTACCATGATTCTTTGCCTCCCATATGCCTTTTGCCAAATCACGCCATGCGCGTTCGCCATAAGTTGAAGTTGAGGCTAACTTCCGAACCCAATCCTCGAGGTCGGGCACCGCTTGAGGTATCCAAGGGACAGTTGCATATCGAAAGAGGCATCGGGCGAAGTCGAAGAAGGTACGAAGAATAATGTTTAAAAGATCACTTACGGTGAAAGTTCCACTCCTCAGGGAACGACATCTTCTCTTCTGGAATGATGTCACGGGTCCTTACCCGTACAAAATGGCTCATCCAACCCCGATCATTGTCTTCGTCGATGCTTGAGATTTAGGCCTTCATTGCTCGACATTGGATCCCGATTAGTCCTTGATAGATTCAAGGCCGATACAACTGTATAAGGTGATTTGGAGTAAACTCTAGTCCCTCGGCCTTGCTAGAGAAGAAGTGCAATATGATTACTATGTGCCATAGAGAGGGGTGAATTTGGCCAAGAGTGACCTGATATCTTTTACTAAAATCAACAATCACTGGGTCGAGGGGACCAATGTGAAGGGGTAAGTATAAAAACTTAAGAACCCCTCCACATGAGCGGTAATGTTCTCTTCGGGAGAAGGAATTTGCAACACGACCTCGAGACCCCAGTTGTAGTCCCTCCTTACTGCCTCGAGGTGGCCCTTTGATATCAAGAACATGTACATCGACACGTGCTCACATTGGCTTGGGATGGATGAAGGGTTTTCGACTTTGAAATTGGGCTTTAGAGTACACGGGCCAGGAACATAACGCCTTGCCGCCGGACGGCCGGGAAGAGGAGCAAGAAGTTTTCTCCTTCTGCGGTACAGTCGTTGAGGTTTTTTCCATTTGTATAGGTAAAGAGGAGTGAAGGAAGATAAAAATATGGTGATTTCAACGCTGATGAAGATGGCTCTATAGGAGGCGAAAAGGAGACAAAAAGAGTGAGAAGATTAAGAGGTTTGATTAGAGCAAAAAGAAAATTTTTATTCAATGAAGGAGCGGGCTATTTATAGTCTAAACAGTGGATGTTCAATATCAGTAATGGCTGACCATCGTCTGACATGCATTAAATGCCTCAATAAATTAAACCGACGGGACAATATCACGTGCGTCATGATCGGACTCGATGCAAACGTCAGTATATATATAATTGCACTATTGGAAAATCATGTTGTTTCTCGTTATATCCTCTCGAGAAACGAGGGGACTATCTGTGTATGGCCAAAACCGATTAGTCCTTCATACGAACTAGTCGAGATGGTAATACTTTGATCGAAGAGAGTCTTCATAATATCAAATTGAGGTTCGAAGTCAGGTCATCAAGCTTTGAGTTCTAGAACCGATCAATGTCAAGCTCGATATGATTATAAAGCTCGAATCCAAATCGAGCTGCGATGCGAAGCAAAATTATCGAGCTTAAGATTCATAAGACGACCGGCACCGACCCCGAATCGATATCAGACTTCGAGTCGGAATCGAGCTCGAGTCAACACCGAGCTCGAGTTAATATCGAGCTCACAGACAAGAGCCGTTACAACCGCACTAGGAGAGAGAATCCTGGCAGGAATTAGGGAAAAGCTAATTCATCATGGGTTCCTCACCATGTATTTTTTATTATATCTAAAGTAGGATCCCTCCACTATAAAAGGGATGATTGTTGTTTCTGTAAAAGGGAGAGACATTCACATTGTAACAAGAATCCTATTTTCTTATATTGAAAGATTAACCTTTTGAGCTCCATTACTTCATCTTATTTTGTTCTTTCATTTTCCTCTTTTATACTGAGTTTATTTTTCATTCTTTATAGTCAAGATTGGATATTTCTATTTGTCTTTATGGTTTGTGTCAAGTTATACCACATACCTTTAGAACTACGTACAAACACAACTCTATCTGATTTTCCGGATAAACAGGGATATTTGCATGTTGTATGTATATTAGTCTTAGTTGTTTCTTTAGTTAGTTTGATTGCCTTTGGTTTTTTTAGTTTGAGTAGTAGAAACTAATTGAAAAAAACATACAAATTTTAATATTTTTGATTTTTCCCGGCAATGGGTATCATTCGACAAGTTTCTCGAGGGATTAAAGTCGAAAGAAAAAGACAAATAAAAATCTTTTGTTAGGTAGTGTATCAATTCCCTCTTGGTTTTTCTTTGTGCCGCGATTCTTTTCCAAGGGTTTTGTTTGGTTCGGGTGTAATTAATTTTTATTTTGTAGAAGTAGGAAACCTTATGTTATGATTTGAAAGGAAAGTAATATCTCTTGACTTTATTTTGCCTTGAGAATAGTGAGTGCTTTAGTTGTGACGCTTAGGCTTAGTTTTTCACTCTTGTATAAGTGCCTTAAATGGTATGAGCTTAACTTTACTTAACTTCTTTCACTAGAGTGTCTTGATAATCCGATCTTGAGTAACTTATTATATGCATTGAATTTGATGTCTAGAACTTGCCACATGTGTTTGCA
>AWOL01S0084819.1:6730-34668 GCA_000715115.1 Nicotiana otophora
AGCCCCGTTGACCAGATTGACCCAGAAGGGTGTCCCGTTCAGGTGGTCAGACGAGTGTGAAGCGAGCTTTTAGAATCTCAAGACAGCTTTGACTACGACACCGGTATTGGTGTTACCCACAGGTTCAGGATCTTATACAGTATATTATGATGCATCTTGTATTGGTCTGATTGCGGT
This sequence comes from Nicotiana otophora, assembly GCA_000715115.1. Lineage (NCBI taxonomy): Eukaryota > Viridiplantae > Streptophyta > Magnoliopsida > Solanales > Solanaceae > Nicotiana > Nicotiana otophora. The sequence continues at coordinate 6,908 of AWOL01S0084819.1, forward strand.
ATTGATGCAGGGTGGCAAGGTTATTACATATGCTTCATGGTAGCTGAAGGTTCACGAGAAAAATTACCCTGTTCATGATCTAGAGCTGGCAGCCATTGTTCACACACTGAATATTTGGAGGCACTATCTTTACGGCGTGCTATGTGAGGTATTCACTGATCATCAGAGCTTGCAGTATTTGTTCAAGCAGAAGGAACTCAATTTGAGGCAAAGGAGGTGGCTGGAGCTATTGAAAGACTATGATATCACCATATTGTATCATCCCGGGAAGGCCAATGTGGTGGCCNGAGGATATGCTCCGCGCTTGTGTTATTGACTTTAGAGGTTCTTGGGATCAGTTTTTGCCGTTAGCGGAGTTTTCTTACAATAACAGCTACCAGTCGAGCATTCAGATGGCTCCCTATGAGGCATTATATGGTAGATGATGTAGGTCGCTAGTTGGGTGGTTCGAGCCGGGGGAGGCTCGATTATTGGGTACAGATTTAGTTCAGGAGGCCTTGGACAAGGTCAAGATTGTACAGGATCGACTTCGTACAGCTCAGTCAAGGAAAAAGAGTTATGTTGATCTTAAAGTTTGTGATATTGCATTCGTGGTTGGAGAAAGAATATTTCTTCGGGTATCGCCCATGAAGGGTGTTATGAGATTTGGGAAGAAGGGCAACTTGAGCCCTAGGTATATCGGACCATTTGAGATCCTCGAGAGAGTGAGGGAAGTAGCTTATCGACTTGCGTTGCCTCCAGGGTTATCGTCAGTTCATTCGGTATTCCATGTGTCCATGCTCCGGAAATATCATGGTGACCCATCCCACGTGTTAGATTTCAGCTCTGTCTAGTTGGACAAGGATTTGACTTACGAGGAGGAGCCGCTGTCAATTCTAGACCAGCAGGTTCGTCAGTTGAGGTCAAATAGTTACCCTTCAGTTCGAGTGCAGTAGAGAGGTCAGCCTATTGAAGCAGCTACATGGGAGTCCGAGTCCGATATGCGGAGTAGATATCCCCACCTTTTCACCAGCCCAGGTATTTTTCTATGTCCGTTCGAGGACGAACGGTTATTTTAGAGGTGGAGACTGTGATAACCCAGAAGGTCATCTTATGTTTTAGAACTCGAATTTGCACTCTCAAGCCTTAAAAATCTCATTTTTACCCTCCTCGATTTGCGTGCGCAACCTGGGCAGGTTTCCGGAAAGCTTTTATGTTGAAAACTAATAAAATTAAGAATTGTTGCCTTAAAAGTTAATTTTAGTTGACTTCGATCAATATTTTTGGTAAACGGGCCCAAATCAATACTTTGACGGTCTCAGTAAGTCCGTATCGAATTATGGGACCTAGGTGTATGCCCGGAATCGAATTCGGAGGTCCCTAGATCAAGATATGAATTTTTGATGAAAATGAAAAGTTTGAAAATTATTTGTTTTTAAGAATTGATTGATATTTGGCATTGTTAGTATCGGGTCAGCATTTTGGTTTCGGAGCCCGGTATAATTTGATTATGATATATAAGACTTGTCTGTGAAATTTGGTGAGAAACGGAGTTGATTTGACATGATTCGGACGTCCAGTTGAGAAGTTATGGATTTTAAAGTGTCTTGAGAATTTCATTTGATTTGGTGCTAAATTAAGAGTTCTAGGTGTTATTTTGGCGATTTGATCGCGCGAGCAAGTTCGTATGATGGTTTTGGACTTGTGTGCATGTTTGGTTTGGAGCCCAGAGGGCTCGGGTGAGTTTCGGATAGGCCACGGGATGTTTTGGACTTGGAAAAAATCTGGTTTTCTGCAGATTCTGGTGTCTGTCATATCCTTCTTCGCGTTCGCGAAGGTCCTCTCGCGAACGCGAAGCATAATCTGATGGGGCTGAAACTTCTTCTTCGCGAACGAGAAGTGATGGGGGGATTTACTCTTCGTGAACGCGACCGGCTCAACGCGAACACGAAACACTTAGGGACTTGGGGGAGGGTTGGTCGTTCCTTCATCGCGAACGCGAGCAACGTCTCGCGAACGCGAAGGCCAGTCGGGCGTAACCATCCCGAACGCGAGCAATGTCTCGCGAACGTGAAGGCCAGTTGGGTGTAACCATCACGAACGGGAGCTGGGTATCGTGAACGCGAAGGCTTGACAACCAGTACCCTTCGCGAACACATAAAACAGAATCACACACGGGTTTAAGCTATTTCTTCAATATTTTTCAAGAACCAAACGGGTAGAGACGATTTTCAAGAGCCATTTTCTTCCCCAAAGTGTTGGTAAGTGATTCTAAGCCATTTCCCTTCAATTACCCATTACATTCCTTGAATTATTAACCACAATTCTAGAGTTTTCATGGTAGAATTAGGAGTTAGGGTAGAAAATAGGGATTTCGGTAATTTGGGGATTTAGACCTCAATTTGAGGTCGGATTCTAAAACTAATTACATATTCGGGCTCGGGGGTGAATGGGTAAAAATATTTTGGTCCGAACCTCGAGTTTTGACCAAGCGGGCCCGGGGTCAATTTTTTGACTTTTGGTGGGAAAAAATTGGAAAATTTAATTTATGCAATATAATTGATTCCTTTAGCAATATTTGATATTATTGAGTCATTTTTGAATAGATACGAGTGGTTTGGAGATGAATTCCAACAGAAAAGCGGTGATATAGAATTAAGTAGCCTTCGGAGTGAGGTAAGTATTGTGTCTAACCCTGACTTGAGGGAAGTAGGAACTTTAGATTATTTTCTAAGTGAAATTCATGTGAGTGGCGTATATGTGAGGTGACGAGTACCTATGCACCGCCAACTTACCTATTTTTCCATGTTTTCTCTGTTTTTCGTATATTGTCTTTTCCTATGTCAAATTGCTACGTGTTATACTAGTGTTGTTCAAATTATCGTTCTTATCATGTTTACGGAAATTTTCTGGTGATAATTGAGTTTTTATTCCAAGTTGAGATTGATAATATGGAACCAAATATTGAAGTAAGGTTTGTATTTGTTATTCTATCTCCCTGTTGTTATTTATGCAATGCATTATGGCAAGGGAGAGTGTTAATGCACGAAGAGTGATGTCGTGCCATATTGTGAGAGTTAATGCGCGAAGGGTGATGCCGTGCCATATTGTGAGTGTTAATGCACGAAGGGTGATGCCGTGCCATATTGTGAGAGTTAATGCACGAAGGGTGATGCCGTGCCATATTGTGAGTGTTAATGCACGAAGGGTGATGTCGTGCCATGATATGAGAGTAAAAGCACGAAGGGTGATGCCGTGTCGTTTCTATTAATTGTATGGTGATATTGAGAGTAAAAGCACGAAGGGTGATGCCGTGCATTTTTCTTTACTGTATTCACTATTCCTGTTGATTCATGGTATATTGACTGCTCCGGTGATTATTGTATTGTAGTTCTTTATCTTGTATTTCCCTCAGTATATTTTCCCCTCCCGACATTTTCTGTTTAGTTCTTCATTCCTATTATTTGCGTATACACTGTTAAATTGTACAGGTTGATTGTAGGTGCCTTGCCTTAGCCTCGTCACTACTTCGTTGAGGTTAGGCTCGACACCTACCAGTATATGGGGTCGGTTGTACTGATGCTGCACTCTGCACTTTCTGTGCAGATTTTGATACAGGCTCAGGTTGATCGAGATTTGCTATTGGTCCGTTGTCCGGAGACTCAAGGTAGATCTGTCGACGTTCACAGGCCTTGAAGTCCCCGTATATCTTTTTATGTCCTATTATTTTCTTCCATTCAGACAGTTATATATCTTTCAGACTATTACTTGTAGAAAATTCTATAATGCTCGTGGATTGTGACTCCAGATCCGGGTGGTAGTAATTAATACAGTTTTTATGATATTCCGCTCTTATTATATTTTATTTTAGTTAATTATTGTTATTTACTTAATAAAAATGAGGAAAGGGTTTAATGATTCTCTAACGTTGGCTTTCCTAGCAAGTGAAATTTTAGGCGCCATCACGGTCCCGTCGGTGAAAAATTTTGGGTCGTGACAGTAGATTGAAAAGAAAGAAGAAAGTAAGGAAGAAGAGAAGGAGGAAGAGAAAGAAGAAAGAAGAAACAAGGAGAATAAGAAAAAGTAGAAAAGAGAAAGAAGAGGGAAATGCAAATTTATTTAAAATAATTTGAATGGGTGTGGGTTTTTAAATTTTTGAAAATTTTAATATTTACCCATAATTTTTTCTATTTTTAATCTGACCACCCACCCCCTTTAATTACCCTTCTTTTGTTAACCAAAAAATATGTCCTACATTCTTATACAAGACTTCAAAAGTCTTTTTTAACTCATTCTTTCCCAAAATACATCATCCTTAGTCAAAATAGACAGCCATTTTTCTTCATTAAAAGCTTCATTGCAAAAAATTAAAATGAATATCATCTTTAATATTTTCTTGTTTGAGGGATTGTCCACGACAAATAAATTCTTTCGGTATGAAGAAGAAAAAAAATGATTTTTTTAAAGAGTATGAAAATAAAAATCTGGTAAAATAGTTTTTTACAAGTAGGACTCACAGATTACACATGTCAAAGAATAAAAGGCTTAGTATATGACGTGTCAGTCATGCCACAATGAGTGAAAAACACGTTCAGTCGGATGTGTTTATTAGTATTCAGTTGAGGTGTCCAAATGAAAAAAATAAAAGTTTATATACAGGGATGACAAACCGATCCAAATTTAAGTGGCTACATGGTCTTTTTGCCTAACATATATTTACTTAAGCACTTTGGTCAATTCACAGTGTGTTTTAGGCATGATTGGTTGATTGTGTTTGCTTAGCAACAACGTAGACCAGTTAATATGAATCTACAGCTTCTTGGAAACTTTTCTTTTAATTTTAATCGCATGATTTTCAGATGTAGGTTGCATGTTAGTAACTGTAAAACTGATTATTTGACAAGGATGAAGCAAATAAAGAGAAATAATACAATCAGATCTCTTTATAACAACACTTCACTATCTGTCACCGGGGATAATTTTATTAGAAATAATGGTTAAACTCCTGAAAGAAATGAGATATTAGAAATAATGGTTAAACTCCTGAAAGAAATGAGATATTAGAAATAATGGTTAAACTCCTGAAAGAAATGAGATATTAGAAATAATGGTTAAACTCCTGAAAGAAATGAGATATTAGAAATAATGGTTAAACTCCTGAAAGAAATGAGATATTAGAAATAATGGTTAAACTCCTGAAAGAAATGAGATATTAGAAATAATGGTTAAACTCCTGAAAGAAATGAGATATTAGAAATAATGGTTAAACTCCTGAAAGAAATGAGATATTAGAAATAATGGTTAAACTCCTGAAAGAAATGAGATATTAGAAATAATGGTTAAACTCCTGAAAGAAATGAGATATTAGAAATAATGGTTAAACTCCTGAAAGAAATGAGATATTAGAAATAATGGTTAAACTCCTGAAAGAAATGAGATATTAGAAATAATGGTTAAACTCCTGAAAGAAATGAGATATTAGAAATAATGGTTAAACTCCTGAAAGAAATGAGAGATAATAAAGCAATACTTGACTTTTGTGAATCTTAGTCTGCTACCAAGCATGGTTTAAGCCAAGAATTCAGTTTTCTCCTTTAAAGATAGTGTTGCAGTTTTAAGAGGAATATCAATATGGATAACAAGAGCCTTATCATAACAAAGCAACTGAAAAGAATGGAAGGAACATACAATAGGGATATCATCTGTAAGGAAGTATTAGATAAAGTACGCTTCATTACATATTTATACCGCATAAAATCAAAATACGTAAAAAAATCACATGTATTTAATTAAACTTTAATTATTTATTTTCGTAGATTCAGACAATATTCAATCATCCTGACCTCGACATAGAAGTCACTATACTACGAACCATATTGATCAGTCACATAAATATGTACTTTTAATCTTTCATGTGTAATTGTTACTCAAAAGTCTGTTTTAACAATATTGATACTATTATTTTACAAATTCACGTATTACATAATTAGACATACACGTGCGTTGGAAAAATTAGTAAGTAGAATAAAAGAGAACACCACATAAATTTTGAAAACCATGAAATCAGTAGTTTAATTATAGGCATTTAAGGCCAATAAAACTCCCCAAAATAAATAATGAATTATATTAAGCTTCTTAATTACCAAGTCTTCCATGATTATTTATAATAAACCAAAATCGTGAACCCTTGTTCAACAACTACAGAGACTAAATCTTACTTTCCCTAGACTTAATGGAAATGGTCAGTATTATTACAAGAGTAGCAAAGTAAGAATTTAGAAAAGAGAAGGTATATATTATACTGCTTCAAATCTTTCAATAGTTTACATATATATGCTTAATTGAAATGGGAGTAGTATAAGCAAAAGGGAGGGGTGTCATTGTTACTTGTTGGCGGAACCATTTTACTAGTCTGTAAGTAATGGGAATAACATTTTATCAGTTCAAATAATTCACATTTATTTGCCAGTTCAAATTTCACCATACTAATTAACCAATTTCTTATTACTACTAATACAATGTGCAAGTTTTAATTTCTAATTTCCCTTTTGTATTGAGCAAATTTGCGAGTGTTTCTACGTCTACTACTATAGAAATTAATATATATGGAAGTGTAGCTTCTAGATATCTCCGTATCTGAGTATTGATGAATTTCTTTACAGGAGTTAGTACTATTCACTGAAACCGACACTTTTAAAATATACTAGTAATAAGCATTTTTCTTCTCCAAATAACATTGAAAAGGAATTTAACTCTTTATTAATTATCTTTTAACTTTAATAAAAGTGTATGATTCTGAAAGTCACAAGTTAATATGGCTTAGTGTAAACACTGAGTGTATGTATATTTTTACCCTAAACTTCCCATAATTCTCAACGGGTTCTTGATTGAAGTGGAGACAAAATAAGAAACAAAATAACGGATGAACACAGGTGCGAGGAAAGAATAATATTGCTACACAAACTTTTGTATCATCAATTTAACAAACTTTATTTTAAAAATTCAATAATCAATCCGGTTACTAAAGCATATCTATAGGTTAGACTCCTTAAAATATGAGATTTATAATATTGAAAATAAAACAAATTACCTGCTATAACAAGTAGGTGACCTGATAGTGTAAAAGTTGATCATAAACTCAATGTTTAATTATAACATCTACATCTTGTGGCGATTCAATTCTTACTATTTCTATAGTTAGAAAGTTTGTATCATATCTCAACTGCTCTTCCTATTATTGTTTTAATTTCTTTTTCTTTTTATCTTCATCACTGTCATGACCATTAATCCCAAAATAGTCTGGAGGATTTAACTTTTAATTAATTAAGCCATCGAAAAATATGATTAAGCCTTTGATAGTAGTTGCTAACTGTTTGTACATTCTAAGAAAATTTAGGATTTAGTCGTTATAGTTGTTGACGGAACATCACGACACAAATGTTTAAAAATTCAACATTGTTTACTTGGTAATGCAGAAGCCTATTTCACACTTTGTTTAGGGGAAGTTTGAAGACTGATTCAAACAACTTTTCATCTATAAATAGGCACACCTCTCTAATCATATTTCTCACAGATAAACAAATTGTTTCAATAAATACGGAGTTGTTTCTAATTTGCAATGGCTCTCAAGTCCTCGGTATTAACCATTGCCATTTTGGCTGTTGTCTTTTCAATAAGCCATGCATCTGATCCTAGTCCTTTACAAGATTTTTGTGTTGCTGTTAACGACTCTATGGCTGCTGGTAAATTTGCAGAATTTGATTGTTTGTTTTTCACTTATATTTGTTGTTATTTTCACTTACTAATAATGATTTTTACGCAGTTTTCGTGAATGGAAAAATATGCAAGGATCCGAAGGTTGTCAATGCTGATGACTTCTTCAAATCAGGCCTAAACATACCTGGAAATACTTCAAATCAAGTCGGATCAGCTGTAACTGCTGTGAACATCGGCAACTTACCTGGACTTAATACTCTGGGCATTTCACTAGTTCGTATTGATTATGCACCATATGGTCTCAACCCACCTCATACTCACCCTAGAGCAACTGAGGTTCTTGTTGTACTCGAGGGCACTCTCTATGTCGGTTTTGTCCTTTCAAATCCCGGACCAAATATGAAGAACAAACTCTTTACAAAGATCCTAAAACCTGGAGATGTGTTTGTTTTTCCAATAGGTCTCATTCATTTTCAGTTTAACATTGGAAAGACTACGGCTGTTGCATTTGCTGGACTCAGCAGCCAAAATCCAGGAGTTATCACTATTGCTAATGCAGTTTTTGGCTCAGATCCACCAATTAATGCTGATGTCCTCGCCAAAGCATTCCAAGTTGATAAGAAAGTGATCGATTATCTCCAATCTCAATTCTGGTGGGACAACAACTAAATTTAGTACAAGGACAAATAATACTATGATGTTTCTGCTTATTTTTTGAATTTAAGAAATCATAAATAAAATTCACGATCTAGTCCTTTGGACTGGTTTTCATTTGATCTTTGTAGTGGATGTACTAAAGGAGGAATTTTTTACGGTTTGTTTTATTAAAAGTTATATTTATCGTTTGTTGCGGTTATGTTCTCTAACACATACACCAATTTATTTTGCTCTACACTATTATTGGCATGCTTATGATTAAAAAAAAGTGAGGCTGTATACTGTTACAACCGGGCTAATGAGTACCCTGATTTTCCGGTGGGTGAAATGAAGTAAAGACACGACTATAGGGGATCGGAATTGAAGCTGGAAACTTCTCGTACTAAGGCCCGAACTAAATGCTCGCCACCGGGCCCGATAAGACAACACCCCCCAAATCCGGTACGAGCCTCATGGCCTCAGAAAGCACTACGGAACGGTTGCACACGATTAACCAAGAGCCGTGATATCCGCTGCGGATATCACGACGCGGATCTCGCCCGATGTCGGTGGCATATTAATTGATATAAAAAGAGGATTCTTACCTTTTTAGTATTGTATTAAGGGTAAAACTCACCTACTATATAAATGATAAGTTTCTTATTCAATAGACAGTGTAACACGTATATCAAAGCAATATCAACTTGTTTTCTCTCATTCTAAGTTATTCAAAAATTCTTATTTTGCTCATAGTTCTTCATATATATATTTGGTCCCGAATCGAGTGTAGAACAATTGCTAAGCTTATGTCCGAGCCCGGACTCAACATCATAACTGGTTTGGTTATTTATTTTATATTTAAGTCACTTATCTAACGTTATTGATCTCTTGTGTCGAATTAATCCATATATCGTTAAAACCGCATATAAATTTAATTTTTATCCGTTTTAAGGATAAACAGTTTGACGCCCACCGTGGGGCTAAGGATAATAATGGTGGTTTGATACAAATTTCGATAACATACTCTATTTTACGCTTGCTCTTTAAGGTTTCAATTTCAGGACAACTTAAAAATGTCAAACTCATAGTCTGCACACTTGAACGATGATTTTGATTCTGGCCATCATGGCGAAACAACAATATGGTGCCTAGCAGTGAGGGGCCCCCTGCTGATCCCAACGGAATCCCAGTTGCAAACTCAGTCGATGCTAACTCTCATGTGGCTATCGATGCCAACCTGCCTACCGATCCTAAGAACATCGTTCATGAAGGAGCCAGATCAACGACTCGAGGAGCACCCGAAGGCGAAGGCGACGGGGTCAGTCTACGGGTGATCTTCGAAATGTTACAGGCCTAATAGACAACGATAGCACAACTGAAAAATCAAAGCCGCAGCCCCAGCACAGTCGAACCTGAACCATCTCGGGAAAACACCCGAAAAAAATGAGCAGATCACCTAAAGGGCGGGTGAAACAGAGACCGGTGTCAACCCCGAAGTAAAGAAAATGCTTGAAGCACTAAACAAACAGGTGGATTCAGGTGAAAAGAAAATTGAGAAAAACGACAAGAAGGTAGTGACATATAACTCCCGGTTCGATCAAATCCCAGGAGCGCCCCCGATATTAAAAGGCATGTACTCCAAAACATTTGTCTAATAGCCTTTATCTCTAAGCGCGGCACCAAAGCTGATCCCGAAGAAGTTTCGTATGCCCAATATTCCGAACTATAATGGAACCATGGATCCAAATGAGCACGTGACCTCTTACATATGTTCTATCAAGGGGAACAACTTTGAAGACGACGAAATTGTGTCGGTTTTGCTAAAGAAGTTCGGAGAAACTCTGTCGAAAGGAGCAATGATATGTTATCACAACTTACCCCCAAATTTTATTGATTCATTTGGTATGCTTGCAGATGATTTTGTGAAAGCACATGTGGGGGACATCAAGGTCGAGACCAGAAAATCGAACATTTTCAAGGTAAAGCAAAGAATAAAATGCTCAGCGAGTTCGTATCAAGGTTTCAAATTGAGTGGATGGATTTGCCACCAGTTGTGGATGATTGGGCCATTCAGGCGTTCACCCCAAGGACTTAATGTAAGGCCCCGTAAATATTTTCTAATGATTTAAGATTTAAAAATTTCACCAGCGGTATTTGGGAATAACGTATTCGAGTATTAAAGGAAACCTATAGGATAGAACCACGTCATTTTGAAATGTGAATATATGTTTAAGGTGTGTTGGATCATATTAAGGAGTTTTCTGAATGGGAAGAATTTGTGTGTAACACGTTGGATACATTAAATAGAAAGGATGTTATTATGTAAACAGGGTTTCATACTTATATGAAGGTTTGAAAGTTAATTTGGGTCTATATCATAGCAAGGCATCAATTGTGGGTGAATGGATAAGAAAGAAATGAAAAAGAAAATAACTGGGAGCGTGCTAGGGATAGTGCAACGCGCGGATTGGGGCACGCCAGCCCTCTTAGCAACTTTTAAAACAAGTGAAGTATAGGCATTTGGCGCTGGCACTGGCATGCTACCCCCACTAGAAGATTTTTCCTTAAGTACTCACCTTGGGGGTTCATTTTCCCCATTTCACTTGGATGGATTTGGGAGCTCTTCTCCACTCTCTCAAGACCACCAACTACCCTCTTATTTAAGATAAGCAATCCCCATTATCTTGGTGTTAAACTCCATCATTTCTACACTAGTATTGATGAGATCTACACATAAAATACCTAGATCTTCAAGAAATTTCTTCAAGAACTCAAATGAGGGTTTTGCAAAATTTCTTCCAAAAGATAATCCTACACCCTTATACTTACATGTAAGGATATATTATGGGAATATGAGTATGAATTAAGTATTGAAACTTATAGTATGGTGATTGGAAGCCATAAGTTCCCAATTTAAAAAATAACCATTATAGAAATTGAAAGGTGATTATTTGATGGCATTTTGTTGGTTGGGTGTGGATGAATGGTCATGTATGTGATTTTGGAAGTTATGAATTATTTAAGAATGATGATGGGATAAATTATTGGTAAATGATAGTAGTTGGATGAACTAATTCTATGGTTAAGAGGTATAGAGATTCATGCTTACTAGGTATTTGTTAAAATGCCTAAATGGCCTAAATTATAGAATTTATTACTAATATTGGTCTCATTGGATGTTGTTATTATAAATTGAAGTTTCTTAGTGTAGTGGATCATTGTAGTATCATTAAGGGGTGAATTTCAAGTATGTTGGCTAAACTTTCTCTCTTAGAATCGAATTCCATAATGTTTTTGTAAGTTTCAAAGTATGGGTTGCGTGTTAAAATATTATGGCTTTGAGTCGTGTTTAAATGAAAGATAGTATGTCAAATTATGTGAGAAAATATCAATATTCTTAAGACTCTTAATTGCTCATATGTATACCTAAAGTCTTGATTTGAAAATGTCTTATTGTTGATAATCTATAAAGATGGTTGAAAGTGAAATAAATGAATTGGGGATATAGAGGGTGGCTAACGTGCCAAGAATTTAAGTTATGATTGTGGCTAGTAGTGCAAATTATTTGAGAGGATACGATAAAGAATATGAAATGAGCCTCGACTCTATTGTTTAAAAATTACTTCGAAAATAGAATTGCCTAAAAGCTTTTATACTCAATCATGCCCATAAGTGGCTGCTTTAACTAATGCTTAGCTTTATAAATATACCCAGTGTGATTCGAGTTCTTACATACTCGTGTGTTGAAATTGTACATTGTCATTTTTGGGGAAGATTATTTCAAGAATAAATGGTGTATTGAATGTTTTTGATTTTGATGTTGTTTCTATTGCTGGTTGGTATGCCTCATTCTTTGGAAAAACACCATTTGTGTTTAAAGTTCCCATTACAAATGGATTTGAAGTATATGATTTATGAAATTTTCTATATGTTGATATTTGATGGTGATCTTTGAAATTGAAAAAGGTGAAAGTGTGGAATATGAAATACGACCATCGTGCCAGGAATAAAGAATCTTGTGAATGACCAAATGAGCCAAGGAAATATTATTGTTGTAAGTGACTGGAAATACTAATAAGAATTTATACAATGTGAAATATGTTGAGGTGAGTACAATTGTATTTCTGTTATTTTTATGCGCAAATCAAATCAAAAATGTTTTTGGGTGCATCATTAGCAAAACTGAGGAAGGGTGGGTCATAAGGCCTACACCTGAAACTACACGTGCCGGTGTAGGGGTGGATTGATATTATTCCCCTTATTTGGAATAAAATTGGAACCTTTGGGAAATTGTGATATTATTCTTGTTAATTGGGATGAAACTAGTAACAATTGTGGATTGGAAATGTCAACCCACACAGTATATGTGGGAAGGCGGCCTAGCTGATCGGGTAGAGATCAGATGCCATATTGCGCATATGGTGGTACTACTCTTGGTAACAACTTTATTTTGCAGCACATGTCAAACCACATTGTTCGTGGAGAGTTGGCCTAGCCGATAGGGTGTGATCGGACTCCGTGCTAACAAAGACGGTGGTATATCGGTGCTAATAATCTCCCAACTAAAATTGTATATGAAGTTCGTACTTTGAAAAATTATTATGTTTTAACTGGACATTTGGATATTGTTGATTGTGACTTGCTGTTTCTATGTGTTACCTTTTCTTATATGGGAATTCTATTTTGAAAGAGGACTTTTAGCTATACATACTAGTGCTATTCGATAGCACTAACATCCCTTTTGCCGGGCCGCTGCATCATTAATGGATGCATGTGGTCCTACAACAGGCGGCATTGATAAGTGATAGCAGTACACTCTTTTCAGCTGATTTGGTGAGCCCCACTTCATTTATCTTTTGTTTCTCATGTACTATATTTTGAGGTATAGATGGGGCCTTGTTGTCGACATTTTCATATTACTCTTCTATTGTACTTAGAGGCTCCGTAGACAGGTTGTGCGTGGTAGTGATGTTGGAAATTGAACTAGAAATGTTGGTATTTGGCAAACATAGTGTTCATTATACCTATAAACTTGTAATATTTTGGAAATTATGGATGAAGTTGTTAATGGAAATGAAATGGGAGTTGTTAATAAAATTCTTTCAATATTTGATTAATGGAGTGCATCTCCTCTTTATTCATGTATGAGTTTGGGTAGATGAAAATCAAACAGGCATGCTTGGCCGGGTTATCTCGGTTGAGCGCCGGTCACGCTCCCTGAGTTCGGGGCGTGACAAACTTGGTATCAGAGCCTAAGATTTTAAAGTGTCCTAGGATGTCTCGGAGCCTTGTCTAGTAAAGTCTTTCTTATCGGTGTATTGTCGACCACATCTATAATGAGGAGGCTACTTGGGCATTTAGGAATTCCACACTTCTTTGATACTCCATATCGTGCAATAGAGCTCAAGATAGGAAGCTAATTTCCTCGCCATGCCTCATTTTCCAGATGAGTAATCCACGAGTTCGAAGTATCGAGGAGGGAATGACCGCTCCATTGAATTTGGGGGAGATTACACAAGAGTTCGTTGGGAGAATGCATCGAGCCATGGAGGGATTGGAAGAATTTGTTGCTAGGCGAAGTATCATTGTTCCTACCAATGTCACCAAACCGCCGGATAATATGGTGAGTGTATCTGAGAAACAAAAAAGGGCTGTTGGTACTAATGAGCCGGATTGTTTGGTTTGCAAGAAGCGGCACTTAGGGAGATGTTGGATGACTCTTGAAATATGTTACGGCTTTGGAAAGAGGGGACACAAGAAGAACAAATGCCCTAGGTTGGGTACACGCATCCCGGTCTACCCCGATGTGCGAGAAGGAACATTTGGCATCGTATGGTGAGTATGCTCAGCAGCATGTTAGGGGTGACAGATTTTAGGAAACTCCGAAGACTCACACAACAAACCGATATGGGGCTAGTTACTCCCGCATTGGAAGATTGGAGGAAGGATAAGGGGGATGCTTATAATGTATGCAAAAAGGGTAATTATCTGGTCAGTAAGATGAGTCAGTTTAGTGGACCTTATCCCCGTTGTGTGAAGTGTGGGAGATGTCATCCAGGAGTATGTCATTATGTTACCTATGTATGTTATAAGTGTGGTATGAGGGGTCACATTCAGAGAGACTATCATTCGTCTCGCTAGAGCATGGGCGGGGGAGAGACAAAACCATCCAGTTCCATAGCTACTACATCCATAATGCCTCCCCCAGCTAGAGGCACTATACTTCACGTAGGGCGTGGAGCAGCTAGGGGTGCTATTCAGAGCTCGGGAGGGCCCATTATGTTTTATGCTATGAGGAGGCGTCAAAAGTTTGAGCCTTCTCCAGATGTGGTTACAGGTATATTGATTGTCCAATCTTAGTATGTGTATACTCTTATTGATCCCGGTTCCACTTTATTATATGTCACTCCTTATGTTTCTATGGATGTTGAGATAGAACCGGAACAACTTTATGAGTCATTCTCTGTATCTACTCTTTGAACGAGACCTATCAATTATGAAGCCTCCTTATCACAATTCCTTGTATTTACAACCTCTTGAGAGATCGAGCTCTATAATTATTTCCTTGAATTGAGTTATAACCCTAGGCTAATACTTCCCACTTGCTTCCCTAAATTCTCCACAAGGGACTATAGCTGATGAATTTCTCATAGAACCTTTTGATTCGAATGGATAACATCTGCTCACTTATGCTTATGCATGCATCGTCATAAAGTTTACCTATGCGGTATCAAATCTATTGTAAAGCAGCCTTGTGTTGAGATCCTTCTTGAGCCACCCTTTCTCTCTTCGGTATATGTGGCTCCTATGGTTGAAACAATCACTTTACTCCTTTGTGAATATTATCATAAATCATTTTCCCTGTCTAGTAACATGAGAGCATACCTCAACACCTATCATATATGTACCTGTCAATTGAAAGGGGTCACTTGTCTGCATAAAGTTTTTGGGAAATTTGACATTTTCACAAATTTGTCACATGAAGATCTTTTTGTTCGCCCATCTCATTATGACTTTCATATCCACCTAGATCATGCCTCAGTGAGTAACTCACTTTGTTCCTAGTATTGTAGTTGCCCATGAAGTGGCCTGGTATTATAGCTTGAGAGTTGTTATGGTAGAAACATATCTAGCTCAAAGCAAAGTGTTAATTCTCTCTAACCAATACATGATTTCACCCCAATATTAGGATATCCTAGCTATGTGGTTTCACTCGTAAATGTTTCAGATTCTAACACATATCATGAGCATATTGAATTGAAAGACAGATTTGTCGTATCACTAGTCCTCATATATATTGGAAAAGGTTAAGTTGTGAGAATGATAATAACCTCACCAGTGTTCAACTTCTTTTTCATCCCTATGGGCTTGTGACGTAGATTCCTTTTGTCAGTTAATGTTAAGAGTGTGATGCAATTTCATGCATTTTGAAACCCATGTCACATTCGGGGTGCCAAAATATTCTCATTTCGAGTTAAACTGATTTTTCCAACATTCCAAGAGGCGACTGGTGTCACGTACTTGGCTATTTCTCTTTGAGGCCTACTATTGCCGAACAAGGTACATATGGAATGAAACAATTGTTGTTGACCTTTTCATAACTCATAGTCTTCCAAGAATAACTGATGCTAATGACTATCCCCCCGATCATGCCTCCCATATGTCACTTGTCTAAAAGGACTTGCTTCTTTTACATCTCCGGATCATGTACATGTTTCCACGTTATCAATGTGTACTTGGCAACTCTATGCCTCATTTGTCAAATTGATGATGTCATCAAAATGATTAATCATGCCAGCACTATTGGCAGTAACCTTCGTGTCTCTTAGAACATAACTTCCTGCAACACCCTTCTCGGCATGTTGATGGATTCTTGAATAATTCTAGTGAAATATCGAACCTCGTTGTTCTTGTTTGTAGCAAATATATCGAGAGTTGTAGGTTCAAACATATCAAAGAAGGAGCATTATCCAGTGATCAAATATATTGGATAGGAAGTTTTATCGTCATATTCAAGCTCGCACATCTTAGAGTGATTATTGGAGGTCGCTAAAGGTTTTGTTTGGGTGTTCGGCATAGGGATTTAGAGTTATAGAAAGTGAACGAGTTATTCTCAAGATGTTCTCTATGAATATATTGGGTGAATTGTTAAGGAAGGTAAAGTATGTGTAGTCCCATTAGGCCTTATGAAATCTTAAAGGAAATACGCTTAACTATGAGTATGATAATTCCCCATCATTGTCCTCTATGTACCCGATGTTTCATGTGTCTATGTCCAAGAAGGTAGTTAGAAATCCTTTGTCTATCGTTCCGGTGAAAGCTAGAGAAAGTGAACTTATTGGATAATTGGCCTGTGAGAGGTACTTAATTTTTATCCTTGTTAGATAAGTTCGGAAGTTGAGATTGCCCCCGTCCTGTGTTATGGTGAAGTCTGTGAGTTGAGGAGGCCACCTCGAAGGCCGAAAATGTTAAGGAAAGAAAATGTTCTCACTTGATTGTATAGTCAAATGATTGTGGATCGAAAGGCACTTTATGTGTGTTATGATTTAAATATGTGCAGCTCATGACCAGATATCACTCTTGATAATACGATGCCTGTAATGTTGAGATTAATGTTATTTATGTATATTGTAATGCTTGTTGAATTGCGGACGTATGATTAGGACTGGTTTTGGGATTCTCTGGAAGATGGATAGGCCTAATTACAGGGGAGACTCTGGCGAAATTTTGAAAAATTTAAGGAGTTAGTCAAAACTTGGAGCTGCTGGTGTGTAAAGTAATAGTTGGGTCACATTGGATGCTAATGGTGGATCTTGACCCTCATTAGAGGATGAATGATCCTAAGCGGGGTAGAATGTAAGGCCCCGTAAAACTTTCCTAATGATTTAAGATTTAAAAATTTCACCAGCGATATTTGGGAATAACGTATTCGAGTATGAAAGGAGACTTACGGGGTAGAACCACGTCATTTTGAAATGAGAATATATGTTTAAGGTGTGTTGGATCATATTAAGGAGTTTTGTGAATGGGAAGAATTTGTGTGTAACATATTGGATACATTAAATAGAAAGGATGTTATTATGTAAACATGGTTTCATACTTATATGAAGGTTTGAAAGTCAATTCGGGTCTATATAATAGCAAGGTATCAGTTGAGGGTGAGTGGATAAGAAAGAAATGGAAAATAAAATAACTGGGAGCGTGCTAGGGATAGTGCAACGCGCGGATTGTGGCACGCCAGCCCTCAACTTTGAAAACCAGTGAATTATAGGCATTTGGCACTGCACGCTACCCCCACCTGAAGATTTTCCCTTAAGTACTCACCTTGGGGGTTCATTTTCCCCATTTCACTTGGACGGATTTGGAAGATCTTCTCCACTCTCTCAAGACCACCAACTCGCCTCTTCTTCAAAGTAAGAAATCCCCATTATCTTGGTGTTAAATTCTATCATTTCTATACTAGTATTGATGAGATCTACATATAAAATACCTAGATCTTCAAGAAATTTCTTCAAGAACTAAAAGAAGGGTTTTGAAACTACACGTGTCGGTGTAGGGGTGGACGATGATTATTCCCCTTATTTGGGATGAAATTGGAACCTTTGGGAAATTATGATATTATTCCCCTTAATTGGGATGAAACAGGTAACAATTGTGGATTAGAAAAGTCAACCCAGACGACATATGTGGGAAGGCGGCCTAGATGATCGGGTGGAGATCAGACGCCATATTACGCCTATGGTGGTACTACTCTTGGTAACAACTTTATTTTGCACCACATGTCAAACCACATTGTTCGTGGGGAGATGGCCTAGTCGATCGGGCGTGATCAGACTTCGTGCTAACAAAGACGGTAGTATATTGGTGCTAATGATCTCCCAACCAAAATTGTATATGAAGTGCGTATTTTAAAAAATAATTATGTTTTAACTGGACATTTGGATATTGTTGATTGTGGCTTGCTGTTCTATGTGTTACCTTTTCTTATATGGGCATTTTATTTTAAAAGAGTACTTTTAACTATGCATACTAGTGCTATTCGACAGTACGAACGTCTCTTTTGCCGGGGGTGCTGCATCATTAATGGTGCAGGTGATCCTACAACAGGCGGCATTGATCAGTGATAACCGTACACTCTTTTTAGCTGATTTGGTGAGCCCCACTTCATTTTGGGGTCATGTATCTTTTGTTTCTCATTTACTGTATTTTGAGGTATAGCCGGGGTCTTGTTGCTCGCATTTCCATATTACTCTTCTATTATACTTAGAGGCTCCGTAGACAGGTTGTGGGTGGTAGTCGATGTTGGGAATTGAACTAAAACTATTGGTATTTGGAAAACATATTTTTCATTATATCTATAAACTTGTAATATTTTTGAAATTATGAATGAAGATGTTAATGGAAATGAAATGGGAGTTGTTAATAAAATCTTTTCAATGTTTGATTAATGCAGTGCATCTCTTCTTTATTCATGGATGCGTTTGGGTAGAAGGAAATCTAACAGGCTTGCTCGGCCGGGTTATCTCGGTTGAGCGCCGGTCACGCTCCCTGAGTTCGGGGCATGACACTTAACCCCGAAGCTCCTTGGCTTCGCAGCAGCCAAAACAAAACTTGGTAGTACCCGGCAGTAACTTGGGCCGACATCCACAACAGGTACCAGTCAAAAATCAAAGTCGAGGACGATCAACTCGGGGGCCCTTCTGGGTTCGTTTATCCCATTCGTACCGAAGCCAGGTCTAAGAGATTCCTCTATCATGAACCGAGATAGATCTGAGGCTGATATCAACCATATAGCGGAGATGAAAGGGGTAACAGATCTGGGCGACACCCAACGAGGAAAGAAAGGAGGAGCGATCGAGGCCAAAGTAGCCAGCGTATGATGAGAAGAAACGATTTCGATAAACCATTCAGGGCCAGTGAGGCACCAAGTTTATCGAAATATAACTTCAACATTGATGCTGCCAGCATCATATCAGCCATTGGGAGCATCAAAGAGACCATGTGGCCTCGACCACTGGAGTCTGATCCTACCCAGAGAGATCCCAACTTGATGTGTAAGTATCATGGAACTCAAGGTCACATGACCGAAGATTGCCGGCAATTGAGAGAAGAAGTTTCCCGGTTATTTAATAACGGACACCTACGAGAATTGCTAAGTGATTGAGCCAAAAACCACTTCAGAAACGGGGACGCCAACAAACAGACTGAATAAGAGGAACCTCAATACGTCATCAACATGATTATTAGATGGGTCGATGTCCCTCAAGGGCCGATGATAAAACACACTAAAGTTTCGATCATAAGGGAGAAACGCACCCGAGATTATATCCCAGAGTGAACCATTTTGTTTAGCGACAAGGATGCAGAGCGCATCGTACAACCTCATAATGATGCACTGATAATTTTTATACTTATCAATAAATCTCGAGTTAAACATGTGTTGATTGATCCAGGTAGCTCGACCAACATCATCAGATCCAGGATCATAGAGTAGTAAGGGTTACAAGATCAAGTATTTCCAGTAGTCCGGGTGTTGAACGAATTTAATATGGCATGTGAAACTACTAAAGAGGAGATAACCCTACCCGTGAACACCGCGGGGACCATCCAGGAAACAAAGTTCTATGTGATCGAAGGGACATGAGATATAACACTTTATTCGGAAGACCATGGGTTCACAACATGAGGGCAGTGACTTCGACATTACACCAGGCGTTAAAGTTCCCTACTCCGAGAGAAATCAAGATGGTATACGGAGAGCAGCCGAATGCAAAAGAGATGTTCATAGTCGAGGAAGTACTCCCGGTGCCTGACGTCCCGACATTAAGGAGCACATAGCCGAGAAGAAAGGCTGAAGTCAAATAGCAACCACCGATACTGGTCCTGGTTGGACCATAGGAATGAGGAATTGACGGGAGGATGATTACGGAATTCCGAGTTCATTCATAGCTCTTGATGATACCAATGCCACCAAACCAATGGTCGAAGAGCTGGAGCAAGTCATATTAACTGAACACCTACCGGATCGAAAGGTATACCTGGGCACTGAGTTAACCTTCGAGCTCATAAAAGAACTCATTAGTTTCCTTAAAACTAACATATCTTGTTTTGCCTGGTCCCATCTTGATATGACAGGAATTCCGCCGGAGATAACCACTTATAAGTTGAGTTTAGATCCGAAGTTCTACCCGGTTAAACAAATTTTGAGGCCTCAGTCCGTAGTCAAGCATGCATTCTTCAAGGACGAGGTATCTAAACTCCTAAAAATAGGTTTCGTTCAGGAAGTTAAATACCCGTACTGGTTAGCTAACGTAGTGGTAGTACCTAAAAAAGAAATAAATTAAGAATGTGCATAGATTACAAAGACTTGAACAAGGCAGCCCCTAAGGACTCTTTACCTTCACCTAACATCGATCGCATGATCGATGCGACGGCCGGGAACGAGATACTCAACTTTCTCGATGCCTATTCCGGGTACAACCAAATCCGCATGGACCCGGGGGATCAAGAAAAGACTTTTTTTTTATCACTAAATTTGGCACCTATTGATAATGTAATGCCATTCAGGTTAAAAAAATGTTNCCGGGTACAACCAAATCCGCATGGACCCGGGGGATCAAGAAAAGACTTTTTTTTATCACTAAATTTGGCACCTATTGATAATGTAATGCCATTCAGGTTAAAAAAATGTTAGAGCCACTTACCAACGCCTAGTAAACCGGATATTCCAAGAACAAATAGGAAAATAAATGGAGGTTTATATTGATGACATGTTAGTTAAGTCCCTGCGAACGGAGGACAATTTGAAACAGTTGCAAGAAACCTTTGACATATTGAAGAGATACAATATACAACTGAACCCAAGTGAAAAATGAGCATTCGGTGTCGGATCCGGAAAATTCCTCGGGTTCACGGCATCCAACCGAGGGATCGAGATCAATCCTAATAAAATCAAAGCTATAAAAGACATCACCGTGGTAGATAGTTTCAAGGTCGTTCAGAGGCTAACCGGGAGTATAGCCATCCTTGGCCGGTTCATATCGAGGTCCTCAAACAAAAGGCATTGGTTCTTCTCACTATTGAAGAATAAAAATAACTTTTCTTGGACCCCAGAGTGCCAACAAGCTTTGGTAGAACTCAAACGGTACTTTTCGAGTCCACCTCTGCTCCATACCCCGAAGGCGGATGAGCAGTTGTACCTTTACTTGGCGGTATCCGAGGTGGCGGTAAGTGGAGTCTTAGTCCGGGAAGAGTAAGGTACGCATTTTGCTATTCACGATGTTATTAGAACTCTAGGTGAGGCCGAAACAAGGTATCCTCAGTTGGAAAAATTGGTGCTCGCTTTGCTTTGTGCTTCCAGAAAGTTAAAATCATACTTTCGATGCCACCCCATATGTGTCGTAACCTCTTACCCACTGAGGAACATCATGCACAAACCCGAGCTCGCGGGCCGGCTGGCCAATTGTGACATCGAAATTAGCGGGTACGATATCGAGTATCGACCACGAACCGCCATTAAATCACAAAGTTTGGCAGACTTCGCGGTCGATTTTATGCGGGCCTTAATATCCGAAGTCGAAAGGGAATTATTGTTAACCTTGGGGATTACTTGGGGAGTTTGGACCCTCTTTACGGATGGTGATTCGAACGTAAAGTGGTCCGGTATCGGCATCGTGTTGAAGCCACCCACGGGCAACATAGTTAGGCAGTCTATTAGAATTATTAAATTGACTAACAACGAGGCGAGTGTGAGGCCATGATTGCAGGTCTCAAATTGGCTAAAAGCCTTGGGGCCGAGGTGGTCGAAGCTAAGTATGATTCCCTCCTTATGGTGAATAAAGTCAATGGGACGTTCTAAGTAAAAGAGGAACAAATGTGAAGGTATTTAGACAAGTTGCATGTAACATTGCATCAATTTAAGGAATAGACTCTGATGGTAAGCACCCTCCACTTCCAACCAAGAGGTTGTGAGTTCGAGTCACCCCAAGAGCAAGGTTGGGTAGTTCTTGGAGGGAAGGACGCCGAGGGTCTATTGGAAACAGCCTCTCTACCCCAGGGTAGGGGTAAGGTCTGCGTACACACTACCCTCCCCAGACCCCACTAGTGGGATTATACTGGGTTGTTGTTGTTGTTGTTGTTGTTGTNTGATATGACAGGAATTCCGCCGGAGATAACCACTTATAAGTTGAGTTTAGATCCGAAGTTCTACCCGGTTAAACAAATTTTGAGGCCTCAGTCCGTAGTCAAGCATGCATTCTTCAAGGACGAGGTATCTAAACTCCTAAAAATAGGTTTCGTTCAGGAAGTTAAATACCCGTACTGGTTAGCTAACGTAGTGGTAGTACCTAAAAAAGAAATAAATTAAGAATGTGCATAGATTACAAAGACTTGAACAAGGCAGCCCCTAAGGACTCTTTACCTTCACCTAACATCGATCGCATGATCGATGCGACGGCCGGGAACGAGATACTCAACTTTCTCGATGCCTATTCCGGGTACAACCAAATCCGCATGGACCCGGGGGATCAAGAAAAGACTTTTTTTTATCACTAAATTTGGCACCTATTGATAATGTAATGCCATTCAGGTTAAAAAAATGTTAGAGCCACTTACCAACGCCTAGTAAACCGGATATTCCAAGAACAAATAGGAAAATAAATGGAGGTTTATATTGATGACATGTTAGTTAAGTCCCTGCGAACGGAGGACAATTTGAAACAGTTGCAAGAAACCTTTGACATATTGAAGAGATACAATATACAACTGAACCCAAGTGAAAAATGAGCATTCGGTGTCGGATCCGGAAAATTCCTCGGGTTCACGGCATCCAACCGAGGGATCGAGATCAATCCTAATAAAATCAAAGCTATAAAAGACATCACCGTGGTAGATAGTTTCAAGGTCGTTCAGAGGCTAACCGGGAGTATAGCCATCCTGGGCCGGTTCATATCGAGGTCCTCAAACAAAAGGCATTGGTTCTTCTCACTATTGAAGAATAAAAATAACTTTTCTTGGACCCCAGAGTGCCAACAAGCTTTGGTAGAACTCAAACGGTACTTTTCGAGTCCACCTCTGCTCCATACCCCGAAGGCGGATGAGCAGTTGTACCTTTACTTGGCGGTATCCGAGGTGGCGGTAAGTGGAGTCTTAGTCCGGGAAGAGTAAGGTACGCATTTTGCTATTCACGATGTTATTAGAACTCTAGGTGAGGCCGAAACAAGGTATCCTCAGTTGGAAAAATTGGTGCTCGCTTTGCTTTGTGCTTCCAGAAAGTTAAAATCATACTTTCGATGCCACCCCATATGTGTCGTAACCTCTTACCCACTGAGGAACATCATGCACAAACCCGAGCTCGCGGGCCGGCTGGCCAATTGTGACATCGAAATTAGCGGGTACGATATCGAGTATCGACCACGAACCGCCATTAAATCACAAAGTTTGGCAGACTTCGCGGTCGATTTTATGCGGGCCTTAATATCCGAAGTCGAAAGGGAATTATTGTTAACCTTGGGGATTACTTGGGGAGTTTGGACCCTCTTTACGGATGGTGATTCGAACGTAAAGTGGTCCGGTATCGGCATCGTGTTGAAGCCACCCACGGGCAACATAGTTAGGCAGTCTATTAGAATTATTAAATTGACTAACAACGAGGCGAGTGTGAGGCCATGATTGCAGGTCTCAAATTGGCTAAAAGCCTTGGGGCCGAGGTGGTCGAAGCTAAGTATGATTCCCTCCTTATGGTGAATAAAGTCAATGGGACGTTCTAAGTAAAAGAGGAACAAATGTGAAGGTATTTAGACAAGTTGCATGTAACATTGCATCAATTTAAGGAATAGACTCTGATGGTAAGCACCCTCCACTTCCAACCAAGAGGTTGTGAGTTCGAGTCACCCCAAGAGCAAAGGTGGGTAGTTCTTGGAGGGAAGGACGCCGAGGGTCTATTGGAAACAGCCTCTCTACCCCAGGGTAGGGGTAAGGTCTGCGTACACACTACCCTCCCCAGACCCCACTAGTGGGATTATACTGGGTTGTTGTTGTTGTACCCTGCAGCACGTACCCCGAGATCAAAATAGAGAGGCCAATGCTCTGGCTAACTTGGGGTCATACGTTGATGATGATTAATTCAGTTCAGAAACAGTCGTGCAACTCATGAAATCGGTGGTAGAAAAAGTCCATGCCAAAATAAACTCGACAAGTTTAACCTAGGATTGGAAGAACAAGTACATAAATTACTTGAAGACTAGGAAATTTCCCTCGGATCCTAAAGAATCTAGAGATCTGCGTACGAAGGCCGCCAGGTTTAGCTTGTCCGAAGGTACTCTGTTCAGAAGGAGATTCGACGGCCTACTAACCATATGCTTGGGGCCGGGGGATACCGAGGGATACTCAATATGCCTTGAGAGAAGTTCACAAAGGCACTTGCGGGAACCATTCGGGGGCAGAATCTTTGGTTCAAAAATTAATCAAGGCCGCTACTACTGTATCGACATGGAGAAAGACACGAAGGACATTGTACGAAGATGCGACAGCTGCCATAGACATGCACTGATTATCCATCAACCAGGAGAGCTACTCCATTTGATCTTGTCCCCACAGCCGTTCATGAAATGGGGAATGGACATCGTCGGTCCACTACCATGGGCCCCTGGTTAGGCTCAATTCATACTATTTATGACCCATTATGTTTCTAAATGGGTTGAAGCTCAAGAGTTCGAGAAAGTTCGAGAAAAAGAAGTCATTGAATTCATTTGGGATCACATAATATGCCTATTCGGGATACCGGCTGAGATCGCGTGTGATAATGGTAAGAAATTCATCGGCAGTAAGGTACAAACAATTTGGAAGATCACAAGAATAAAAAGATCCTATCAGCACTCTATCACCCTAGTGGGACCGGATAGGCAGAATCAACAAACAAGACCATACTTCAAAACCTAAAAAGATAGGTTGACCGATGCCAAAGAGAAATGGAAAGAAATCTTGCCTGAAGTCCTATGGGCATATCGTACAACCTCGAAGTCTAATACCATGGCATATCATACACTACAGTACCGAAGCATTAATATTAGTCAGAGTGGGAGAACCGAGCCTCAGGTTCCAATATGTGACCGACGAGTCGAACGGTAAGGCCATGGACACGAGACTGGAACTATTAGATAAAAGGCGCGAGGCTGCCCTAGTCTGGTTGGCCACCCAGAAACAACGGATAGAAAGATAATACAACCGTAGATCCAACCTCCGACACCTAGGATCAGGGACTTAGTGTTAAGAAAAGTAACATTGCACACCCGGAACCCGAATGAGGGAAAACTGGGACCGAATTGGGAAGGACCATATCGAATCGTCGGAATTACTGTCAAAGGCTCATACGAGCTCGAAGTAGGAAATGGTATGAAACTACTGAACAATGTGAACGTCACACACTTAAAACGGTACTACTACTAAGGTACGAACTAAATTATTGTTTAATAATATTATGGATCGGACTAACACTTGCAGGCAATGGCCAAAGGAGAATGTGACTATTAGGTTTGAAAGCACGCGCTGTACTCTTTTTCCATTGAACAATCTTTTCCCAACATGGATTTTTCGTAAGGTTTTTAATGAGGCAACAGTAAATCGTTAGAATCGAAGGTCGATCTCAATCGGAGTCAATGGGCGTTCATTTTGCATCAACAATATCTGATCCCTCTCAAGCGCGGGTTAAGGTCCTTGGTAAGGAAAGAAGGAAACTTTGAACTTGAATAGCTAAGGCTCGGTGGTTAGGATTCATTGTAAGATCCAAACGGTCGAGTGAATCGTTCCCACATAGTTCACTTTAGCCATGATACAAGCTTTTACACACTTTCGATCATGTACTTTACACACAGAAATGAAAGAAAGTTTCCACCTTACTATTAAAGATTTTTGCCTCTTAAATTCCAAATCTTAAGAGCCCAAGGGTTACCCATACTCGGGGACTATCGTCCGAAACACCTTTGAATAAACCAGGCTATTAAATCCCGGGAGCACCAAACCTATTGGACGATGCCCAAAAATAAAAGGCTATGGCCACCCAAAAAATGGCCCGGAGACGTCGGAAGCTCGTAATCAAAAGTAAGTCCTTTATAAAAATTCAAAACTTTCTAAAAGATTACCCTCAGCAAAAACATCATCTAAAATCATTTAAGTATCTTGAAAAAACTTCCGGTCATACCGAGTTTTCAAAGCCTCGAGCAAGCAAAATTGCATCGAAGTCAGGCTCTGTTCGGACCTCTGAAAAACAAATGACTTATTACTACATTTGATTCTATGCTAAGGCATTAGAAATATTTGCAAGAGTAAAAATTATGAAAAGATGCTAAAAAGGTAGAGACTCGAAATTGCTAGAAAGGGAGGTTTATATATATATATTCCTGAATGTATTTATAAAGGCCCAACAAAAACGGCCTTAAAATAAACAAAAAATATGCACAAGACAAAACTAAAAAAGTACTAAGGCATTCATACGTGGTGTTCACCAGGGCCAGACTCGTCGCCAGAACTGTCAGAGCCTTCGGATCCCTCAGAATTCTCGGAGCCTTCAGCACCTTGAGGCTCGTAAAGTTTCTTTACCTCGGCCTCAAGATTTATTGCTTCCTCGATCTCGGCCGACAGGTCGAAACCTCGGGTGTGAATCTCGCCAGCCTCAACATCGGCCTTGTATTAGGCAATCATATCTTCAGCATCGGTAGAGTTTGTATCCAACTTGGACTTCATTGCCTCGTATTCTCTACTGAGGGCGTCCCGCTTTGCGACAGCCGAGCTCAGAGTTGCTCGGAGATCGTAATTTAACTAGGACCACTTGTCAGCTTTCTCTTTCGCCACTCAAAATTGGAACTCTACCGATTCCAGCTTTGCCTGGGCGGTTTCCTAACTTCTCCCAAGCTAGCAAGTCCATTTTTCTTTTCCACCAATCAGCCATGGCTTGGACCTCATTCAACTCAACTCGGAGTTGGTCGATCTGGTCGATCTTCTGCTGGACCTGTGAGATTTTATCGTTAGACACCACGACTAGCTCCTTATTTTTAACTTCAAAGACCTTTACCTTTTCGACCAGGTCGGCATGCTCCCACATCAGGGTCGAAGATTTCCTCTAAGCCATGTCCATCTCGTCCTGAAGGTCCTTGATGGCCCCATCTTGTTTCTCACTAAGGAGCTTGTAGATGTCCTTTTTTCGAGCCTACTCCTTGAGCTCGAACTCGAGCTGGCTTGTTTTCAAGCGATACTAGAGGAAACTCTCTGTCACGACCCAACTGGAGGGTCATGACTAGCACCCGGGCCATACTTGCCGAGCACCAACGTACATTTTATCTAACCTTCCTTATTATCTTTAAGGGCCAACAAAATCAATATAAATGGTAGACATGGATCATGAACATCCAACAATGAAAGGTAATGTCATGAACATA
>AWOL01S0084823.1:2248-12767 GCA_000715115.1 Nicotiana otophora
GTATTGCATTTGATGTCTAGAACATGCCCCGGTTGTTTGCAAAGCGAAATAGTAGTTTTATTCAGTTTTGGAAGTGATATAGGCATTTCTTTGTTGAGCCAGTTATATGTTTCTACCCGCCTAATTGTTATGTATCTTAGTTAACCCTTTTGAGCATGTAATCCTGTTGTTTTTTGGCAACCACATTGCGAGCCTTACCATTTATTTGAGTTGACCATATATTTGAACCTTTTACCTCTCGTGAGCACATGAATTTGTATGAACTTTGTAAAAGTTGAAGTGTGAGGTGGTTGGGTTGGCTTTTGACTGGAACTAATTAAATAAGTAGAAAGGTGCACTGTTTGGAAAAAGTAAGAGCCACTTGAATTGATAAAGAAAGAAAATAATTGTATGATTCTGAAAAATATTCCATGAAAGTTGTAACTCTTGATGTAATTGTGCTTAAAGAAGTAGGGATTTGATGTATATTGATGTGAAGGTGAAGTACGGTCTGAAACAAACGTGGCTTTTGAACAGTTAATTGTATGTATTAAAGTGCTTAGGGAGGTGTAGTCACTCTTATATCCAAATGTATCCTACCCACCCCACAACAAACATTGCAACCAAATAAAGTTTTACTTGATCCTTGACTGAATGATCTCAATTAGTAGAGTAGTACACTATGAGCAAGTCCATGGTACGTCTTTTGTTGCATACGAATGTTACTTCAGAGAGTGAGCGAATTCTTTCTATCTTGGGTTCCTAATTATTCTTGAACTAGTGTATTTTCTCGCACTTCGCGCAATCATGTTTTTTTCTCCTTACATATTTAACAATCATAAATTTATTGGAAGATAAATAAAAAACGCAAAAATAATTGACGTACATAAGTAAAATACACGTATAGACATTAAGCCCAACATTTAGCTCACAATATTTGTTCCTACCAAGGAAATGAAATTCCACAATACACAAAAAGTAGAACTAACATGCTAATAAGCATAAAAAATATAGATTTTCTGTGGAGAAAGAAATATGGAGAAAATGAAAGAGAAAAAGGGAAATAAAAGCATAACACATGTATCGTTTCCAACCTCCCCCTAAGAGTACCGGCTTGATTATAAAAACAAAGAAAATCAATATCTCAAAAATATTTCAACCCCCAAAAAGCACACAGTAATGATGAAATTTAAGAAAACTAATAAATTACCTGGTAACTAACAAAACATAAAGACAAAAATAAAACACTACAAAAAAGGTCCTACTCTCACTAATGACTAAACCAATAGTTTTAAATCATATAAATTAAAGTTTCTTGAAAATTCTTATGATTTTAAACACGTAAAGGCATGGAATAAAATGTACGGGAGAATATTCTATGAGCGCATGGATTTGGAAAGGCAAAACAAAGCGAAAAAATATAGTACATGTGCGCATGGACCTAAAACAAAAATAACCAAAGTTATCAAAATCACAAAATGTTACAGTCCCATTAGCACAAAATGAAGAATGAAATTACTTCCCCGTTAATAACAACAAAAAGGAAAAAATAAACGCAAACTATAAGAATAAATGAATATTCTACTCTTAATAATGACTAAAGTCATTACTTTGATACCCAAAATTTCGTGAAATTTCTCATGATGTTCAATACATAAAAGCATTATAGGGAAGATAGAAAAGGAAGGAGGGTATCGTAAAATTGAGTAAGACATACGAAAAGAAATGAGAAAATATTTATAAACTAATTAATTGTTATCACCTTGCAGTCATGAAATGTTACTGTCAAAAGTTTCAAGTTTCAACTATCTTTAATTCAAAATCCACAATTTCGAAGAATTGCTATACTTTTTCCCTTGATGACCTAAAAGAAAAAAAAATCCTCTCTTTATACCTTATAGTAACATCAAAAAGTCCAACTATTGTTAGAATAAAATCGACGAATTTGGAGAATTACCATACTTTGTTTGTCCCTTGATGACCTCAAAAAACAAAAAACCTCTCTTTCAAATTGCCGTCTTTCCTAGCAAAATGGCTGTGGAGAACAGATGTAGCCTTGCTTTCCCCTTTTCATTGCCCATATAATCCAAATAGCCTGAAAGAGAGGAAAAGACGTAACTTTCTTTTTTAAAGGAAAAGGCGTAACTGTAAAAAAACCGACACAGGTGTAATTAAGAGTTAGTATTTTTAATATATAGCACATAAATAGATAAATATGGAAAAATACAAAAAAGGAGAAAAAGGATAAGAGGGTTTCTTGACCTAAGAGATAGCCACGTCACCGTCTTAAGGCCTGCATTTATATAGGTATATAGATTTTATTGTGTGTTGGTACTACTCTCTATTACTGTGTGAGGGCACTTGATACATGAAGGAAAGATAATATCACTGACCTCTGTGTTTGAGTAAGTGAGCGAGTTGTGAATAACGTATGGTACTTATGAGTCAAATCTTGAGGTAAAAATGTTACACTATTGTGCTTAGTCTATTTTAAATATTCTTGATATGATGAGTTATGAGAGTTGTTTAAAAAAGGTCGTATCTATGTGAAGTGTAGTTTGATTTCTCGAGGTCGAACAATGGNTTATATAGGTATATAGATTATTATTCCCACCCGTACAAAATTATATGCTAGTAGTAGTTGAACTGCATAACAACAAAGCTGGCATAAGATCTCATGATCTGCCTAATTTCTACGATATTAAATTTGGTGTATGAACAGGATCTATCCTTTTTTAATTTCCTTCTTTTTTGGATAGAAAAGAAACATATTATACATAGCTAAACTGCATCATTACAACTTAAAGGGGTGTGAGCGGATCGTGGTGGTTCCTATCACGTATGCTAAATAAGCTTTATATGGATACACGGGAAGAATAGCTACTCCGTTCTGCTCCCTGTATCAAACAACTTCCTTGTCGCGCCATCTGTAGCTAATCGATCAGCTATCCCGTTCTGCTCTCCGTAATTATGCTTGAGCTTAGGGGCGCCAGGCAACCTCATGAAGTACCTGCATTTATTTTAAATAGAAATGTAAATAGGCAAATAGCACTATCATTATTTATAATTTTTAATTATCTCAGTATTATAAAGCCCTATTACATTGTATTTATAGGTAAACGAGTGACCAATGAATCAAGATAACAAGATATTTTCTCTCATGTTTCGCCCCCTTCCCCGGGATTATTCCTTTCTTTTTTACTTCTTTATGGATCGCCTGTCGCTCATTTCATAGATGCTGATGTTTTATACTTCAATACCACACAAGAGGGATGGGGGATTGTGTGGTCTCTAATTTTTGCGTGCACATATTATAGAAGGATCTGGTTCTTGTATGCGCTCCTTACACTACAATTGCAGAATAAATAATGCTGAAAGTAAAGAGCATAAGGATTTCTATGCGGAAAACACCCGGCTCACAAGGTGAAAAAACCACGACCTACTACCCAGCAGGATTTTCCCAAATACTTCACTACATCTCTGAGCCAACAATAAAGTTTACAAACTCTTGTAAACCTAGGAATTAACTCTAACCCTTATAGCAACATACCACAAGTTGTTGCGATTACTTCAAGTTAACTCTAACTTGAAAGATACAACTCGAGTTTACAACCTCTTGCAAACCTAAGGATTAACTCTAACCCTTATAGCAACATACCACAAGTTGTTGCGATTACTTCAAGTTAACTCTAACTTGAAAGATACAACTCGAGTTTACAACCTCTTGCAAACCTAAGGATTAACTCTAACCCTTATAGCAACATACCACAAGTTGTTGCGATTACTTCAAGTTAACTCTAACTTGAAAGATACAACTCGAGTTTACAACCTCTTGCAAACCTAAGGATTAACTCTAACCCTTATAGCAACATACCACAAGTTGTTGCGATTACTTCAAGTTAACTCTAACTTGAAAGATACAACTCGAGTTTACAACCTCTTGCAAACCTAAGGATTAACTCTAACCCTTATAGCAACATACCACAAGTTGTTGCGATTACTTCAAGTTAACTCTAACTTGAAAGATACAACTCGAGTTTACAACCTCTTGCAAACCTAAGGATTAACTCTAACCCTTATAGCAACATACCACAAGTTGTTGCGATTACTTCAAGTTAACTCTAACTTGAAAGATACAACTCGAGTTTACAACCTCTTGCAAACCTAAGGATTAACTCTAACCCTTGTAGCAACACGAAAAAGCAAACAAAAATATCCCACTTGGGTCACTGGTTACAAAGTAGGCTTAGAAAGAATTTAGGACTAGGAAGGACCAAGTTCTTGGTTCTTGACTTGAAGCAGCTTCAGCGTATCTTAAAGAATACCATCATTCTTCTCCTTTTACTTAGCAAGCACACACTTGAGAGAATCTCTCCCAGTCTCTAATTCAGACAATCGTTTCTTTAGCCTTTCAATCTCAGCATCCTTAGCCATTTTCTTCCATTATTTGAGCCGCATTGCTCCTTTCGGCAGACCTAGTTATTTTAGACACAATTGAGCCCTCAGCCTCAACCTATGTTTCTCAAGAATGTTTTTGAGAAGTCTTTTCCTTTTTGGCACTAGGTGTGGGTACTTCCACATCCTCATATTCATCTTCAAGAACCAAGTTCAACTCCTCAATACTTGCCAGCCTTTTTCCTTTCTCTTAGTGCCACCCAATGCCTTTTCCTACAGTATTTCCAACTTTACTCTTCCTCTTTTGATTGTACCTATCTGACACTTTTTGCAGCAGATGAAGACTCTTGTCTATTTTAGCAAGAGAAGGAACTGGTTCATAAAATTATTTTCTTAACCTAACAAACCCATCTACTGCACTTCTCTCACCATAACCATCACCTATCTTCTGTGATTCTATCCTCATACTTCCATTCATAGTCTCCTCATTATCACTAATCTCTTCACTCCATACCACTATTGCACCTCTCTCCTTATGTAATTCATAACAAATGGGTGAATCAAATCCAGTCATTTGTTTTTCCACCCCTCCTTGCATTAGCCTCAACACCCTCGCTCTCATTTTATTTTTATTTTTTATTTTACCACCAATGTATTCAGTAACAATATTTCCCTTTTCAATACCAACCATAGACCCAACCAAAACAAATCGATTTTTAAGAGTTTTTGTAATTTCAAAACCAAACTCAGAGGTGGCAGAATTTTATGGTTCTTCTGCTTGACTGACTTGTAGCTTCTCATTCAATTTCTTGGATTATTCTTTACTTGCTATTATTTTACGTGCACTCATTTTGATATGCCTTTTCTTGGGGGTTTGGGTGGTTGAAAGTGTGGGTGAAGGTTCTTTGGGTGGTAAGGAAGGATTTCAGATATTTTGGAATTCTCATCGATGTTTTCCATTTGATCAGTTCAGAAACTTGAGAGAAATGGAGAGAGCTTTGAGGTTTTGGTGATTTTGATCTTTCAAAATAATTTGAGATAAGAGGGTAAGGTCAGATCTATTTAAAGAGGGAAAAGGTTGAGTGTGTAACAGCAACTTTTTGGAGATTATAAGTTTTTTCATCTCGGGAGTTTCAGATTTAAGAGACGTTGTACTCTTCCCCAAACAATTAGGAAATTATAGCGTATGGGGTTTTGTTTGGTGAAACTAGTTCGTTTGTAACAGATTGGTTCAAAAGGAGGTTGGGATAATGTGGGACTCCTTTTAGATCATGATCCAAATACGATTATTTTAAAATATGCGAAGTGGAGAATACATACCTTATAAATTCGATGAACCAGATTCTTCACTGAAAGTTCTCTTATGTAAGACTGAATTTTCCAAGAAAATAAGGATAATATTATTAGATATCAGTGAGACATTTTAGCACATGGCACAAGAGTATACTAATTGAGAAATATCTAATCTAATTATTTACAAAATTCATAAATTAGCTAACCAATCACTGAGTTAGAACTGGTTCTTTTTAGGTGATCTGAATCATCCCTAATTCTAACATGTTCCGTTCAAAGTGATCTTTATTTAGAGATTTTGTGAAGATGTCAACTATTTGCTTATCAGTAGCATAAAATTTCACAGTGATCAAACACTTCTCAAAGTTGTCCCTAAAATAATAATGCCTAACATCTATATGCTTAGTTCTTTTGTGATGAACCGAGTTCTTGGTCATACTAATTGCACTAGTGTTGTCACAAAAGATAGGGATACAACCTACATCAATTCCAAAATCCATTAATTGCTGCTTAATCAACAATAATTGAGCACAATATGAGGTGGCAGCCACATACTCAGCTTCAGCAGTAGACAAAACCATAGAGTTTTGCTTTTTGGTGGCCCAAGACACAAGACATGAGCCAAGAAAATGTGTCATACCTGAGATGCTCTTTTTATCAACAGGACATCCTGCATAATTAGCATCATCATCTCCCACAAATCAAATTTACTACCTTTGGATACCATAGGCAAAGATCAGTGGTGTATTTTAGGTAACTCAAGATTCTCTTGACATCCTTCAAGTGAGACTCCTTTGGATTTGCCTGAAATCTAGCAAAAAGGCATACATTAAAAATAATGTCATGTCTACTAGAATTGGGATATAACAAATATCCAATCATTTCCCTATACATTTTCTGATCAAAAGATGAACCAGGTTCATCCAAATCTAATTTTGTGGTTGTTGCAATAAGAGTGTCAATTTCTTTGGATGTTCCTTCTTGGTTTTGTTGCTGAGTAATAGGTTCATAGATAGGTTCCCTCGAGGTTTGAGGATCCGTTCCCCTCTGGTCAATTCCCCCTGTCAGGTGGCCCTTGATGGAAGGACCAGCTCCATCACATGTTCCTTCCTGTGATGCAGTTTCAGGTTGGACTGTTGTTTCAGCATTTGAATTTTTCGTCAGCACAATCTCTTCATCATTCATTTCCTTCCTCTCTAAAAGCATGTTAGCTTCATCAAAAATAACATGTACACTTTCTTCTACACATATAGTTCCTTTTTTTGTATATCTTATATGCTTTACTATGTGAAGAATATCCCAAGAATATTCCCTCATCACTTCTGGGATCAAACTTACCTAGTGAGTCTTTTTCATTATTGTGCACAAAACACTTACATCCAAATTCCCTAAGGTGGGATATATTTGGCTTTATCTCTTAAGTAACTCATAGGGAGTCTTTTCAACAAGAGGGCTAGTT
Organism: Nicotiana otophora; assembly: GCA_000715115.1. Lineage (NCBI taxonomy): Eukaryota > Viridiplantae > Streptophyta > Magnoliopsida > Solanales > Solanaceae > Nicotiana > Nicotiana otophora. The sequence goes on from AWOL01S0084823.1 coordinate 9,375, forward strand.
ATGCACCTATTTATAATATAGCATGCAGTATTCACAGCTTCAGCCCAGAAGCTATGAGGCAATTTACTAGCAAGTAGCATAGTCCTAACCATTTCTTCCAAAGTCCTATTCTTTCTTTCAACTACTCCATTTTGTTTAGGAGTTCTAGGAGCAGAGAAATTATCATCTATGCCATACTCATCATAAAATTCAAAAACTTTAGCATTCTCAAACTTAGTACCATGATCAGACCTAATTGATGCAAGTTGATTACCTAGTTGTTTCTCAGTTTTTCTAACAAATGAAGATAACATGTCAAATACTTCATCTTTAGATGCTCTAAAAAGTGTCCAAATAAACCTAGAGTAATCGTCAACAAGCACTCATTGTCCTTATTGGTCCACACAGATCTGTATGGACCAGTTCCATTGACCTGGTAGTACTTACCATTTTCTTACTTTTAAAAGAGGATCTTACCTGCTTCCCCCTTGCACAAGCCTCACAAAATGTATCTTCTTTGAACTTAATATTAGGCAGTCTTATTACCAAGTCCTTGGAGATTAGTTTGTTGAGATGAGTTAGACTTGCATGTCCAAGTTTCTTGTGCCAAAAGAGGGGATCATTGTCTAACACACTTAAGCAAGTGAGTTCATTATCTGACAGTGTGGACAGATCCAACACATATATGTTATTCACTCTTTTTCCCTGCAAAACTATCTTGTCAGTGGTGAGATTTATCACAAAGCATTTTGTAGAGGTAAAAGCAACCATGTTTCCTCTACCTCACAGTTGTGATACACTTATCAAGCTGTATTTCAATCCATCTATCAGGTAGGCATTCTCAACAGAGTGAGAATCAGATTTATCTACCTTTCCAACCCCAATGATCTCACCTTTCTTTCCATTTCTGAAGGAGACATTACCTCCTTTAAGGTCATCAAGTGAAATGAACTGGTTCTTGTACCATATTTGGCTGCTCCCCTTCACTTGGACCTGCAAAAGGAAATCATGGTTAGTCTTAGAAACACGAACTAGTTTGGGTTCCTTTCTATAGGGAAAAGGATAAATCAAAATTATTTTAGCCCAACTTGGTAGCCTATTTTTCCCTATAATTGTTTTTTTGTTCTTTTGACTTGACTTTTCTTTTGCAACGCATTCACTCTTTTAGTGACCTGTGTTACCATATTGTGTGCAAATTTTATTTTCGGGGAATGTGAGGTACTTGATTTTGGGATCCTACTTAGGTGCAGAGTTCCCAAAGCCAAGTCCACTTTTGTTGCTACTATGGTGTTCTTGTAGCCATGAAAATGCATTAAAGGACCTGTTCCATTTACATATTCTATATAGCTCATGCTTAACCTTAGTCAAGTCCTCCTTCAAGGTTCTTACCAGTTCATCCCTTTTATAAAGCTCATCCTTTACCTTTCCTAGATCATTTTCTAGTAAGAATTATGTGTCACTAGCTATTTCTTTACCTGTTCCTAACTTCAATTTTAGATTTTCATATCTAAGTTCTAGAACAGATATGTTAAGTGCATGAACCTGGTTCTTCAAAGCAATATTTTCTTGTCAGTTTCACAAGCCTTAATTTTCAGGTTTTTGCTTTCTACTTTTAAAAAGTTACACTCTTTTGACAACTGTTCTTTTTCAAAACTTATATTCTTAGACTCATCAATTAAAGTTAGCAACAATTGTGATAGTCTATCTTTAGAAAGGAATTTAATTTTATCTTTTAGCTCTAGAAGCCTTATTTCAGATTCTTCATCAAATTCATCATCAGATTCTTGAATTGTTATAAGAGCTCGTTCAGCATCAGTATCAGCATCAGCATCAGCATCATCAATGTCCTCATCTGAGCTGTTTTCTCAAGCAACAACCATTGCTTTGGATGGACCTTTGTTATATTTCTTCTTATCATCAGCATATTCTTTCTTTTTGTTTCTTCTTATAGATCTATTCTTTTTCCACTCGACTTCCCATATAGGATAGTTCTTGATCATATGGTTCTTTTTATCACATTTGAAGCATCCATCAGTCACTTGAACGTGATTTCTTATCCTCTCATTCCACCAAGAATAGTAGTGACTATTGAATAGTGGTTGCCTATTGGTGGTTTGGTCTTTACAGTTTCTAGGTAGTATACTCATCTTGATCTTTTCCTAAGGTGTTTACCTCTTCAAGGATAACCTGCTCTGATACCAATTGATATTTTATAATTCAATACGACATAAGAGGGAGGGAGGGTGAATTGTGTGGTCTCTAATTTTTCGCGTACACGAATTATAGAAGGACCTGGTTCTTCTATGTATTTCTTACACTACATTTGCGAAATAAATAATGCAGAAGTAAAGAACACAAGGATATTTATGTGAAAAACACTCGGCTCAAAAGGTGAAAAACATCACGACCTACTATACCAGTAGGATTTTTCCCAAATACTTCACTACAACTCTAAGCCAACAACAAAGTTTATAAACTCTTGCAAACCTAAGGATTAACTCTAACCCGTGTAGCAACAAACCACAAGTTGTTGCAATTACTTCAAGTTAACTCTAACTTGAAAGATACAACTCGAGTTTACAACCTCTTGCAAACCTAAGGATTAACTCTAACCCGTGTAGCAACAAACCACAAGTTGTTGCAATTACTTCAAGTTAACTCTAACTTGAAAGATACAACTCGAGTTTACAACCTCTTGCAAACCTAAGGATTAACTCTAATCCTTGTAGCAACAGCCACAGGCTGTTGCGACTATTTTATGTTAACTTTAATTTGAATGATACAACTCAGGTACTGTCACGACCCAAAATCTAACCATGGTCATGATGGCGCCTATCGTGTTACAAGGCAAGCCTACTTTCCAAAATATTTCTACTAAACCGATTATAGGAATTTATAAAGCATTTCAATATTTGAATTTTTCATAAACTAAATCAACTCTAAATATAATTATAGAAAATACGGAAACGAACCCCAAACATCAGGGTGTCACTAAGTCATGAGCGTCTAAATCTATGAACTAAGAAATTAAACTGTCTAAATGTCAATACAATCCAAAAGAAGAAATGATAAAAGGAGTAACAAGGTCCTGCGGAAGCTAGCAGCTACCTTGCAATCTCCACAGATACACGGCCTGAACTCAATGATCGGCGCGCTCTAACTCGCCTGAATCTGCACATAAAGTGCAGGGTGTAGCATGAGTACAACCACCTCAGCAAGTAACAGAAATAACTAAGGAACTGAGCAATAGTGACGAGCTAAGTAAAATAGTCACATTATTTATTTTTACAATTTAAAAATAAACAGAAATAAATAGGTAAATTTCATAACTCTGTAAATGCCACAAAGAAGTTTAACAGATAAATGCAGCAACAACACAAATAAATACAATCTCACAGCAGTGTCACTCCATCA
>AWOL01S0084824.1:7444-18129 GCA_000715115.1 Nicotiana otophora
CCTCCCCCCCCAACCATGACAACATTATCCCATGTGACCTGCCATATCGCTGAGGTAGATGATACATGGCATATCACCTCATTGCACCTATTCCATTTTATCCCTCCTTACTTCTTCTTCCACCACCACCTCCTTCAACAAAACACCCACCACCTAATTAAATACCTTCCATTAGTAGATAGAAAAGTTTGATTTTGGTTAGATTATAGATTGTGTATTGTCATTAAGCATAATCCAAGCTTTCTCTCCACTCCCCGTGGCATTTGGGTACACACCCACCCTTTTTTCGAAGGTGGGTATTGGCCTTGGATTCAATCTGTGGCCGTTTTTAGTTGTATACAGTGTTTACACTCAAAAGCGGATAATAATTAAATTTGTTAGTAGTTTTAATGATACGTGGATTAATTTGATATAAACGATAAATTGCGTAAGGTTAAACGGATAAAGGAGGTAGTAAATTATCAAACCACTTGAGAAGGGTGATTCTTGACTTAACAACAGCTTTAATGAAATATCCGTCCACGATCCTGGGCTAGGAATGACCAAGCACTGATGAACAAGAACTGAAATTTTGAATAACAGAGAAAATAATAGTATATTACCTTGATAAACATGTTACCGTGTCCAATGAATAATCAGACCCCGTTTATATGTAGGAGAGTTTTACCCTAAATACAATTCTATGAAAGGTAAAAAATCTTCTGTTTAATCAATCACTCGTTCTGTGCCGATACGCGCCGAGATCCACATCGTGATATCCGGCTGGTCACGAATATCACAGCCTTTTGTTGGTCGTGCTCGGTTACCTTGTAGCGTTCTCCAAGGATTCGAACCGAACTCGGGGTCATGGCCCCGATACTCTGGAAGCCAGGCGCTTTGCCCGGACCCCGACTCGAGGGGCTCCTGGTCTCGATTCTGGTTCCCTGCTGTTGCGTCTCTTGCTCCATTTGCTTCATCAGAAGACGAGGAATCTCATGGCTTGGTTTTACCCATATACATATAGTCCCCTCATTTCTCGGAGAGTAAGTTTGCGGAAACGACGAGAAACGATATGAGCACCTCAATTCCTTCCCCAACACGCCGTAGCAGAAATGACAAAAGATTCGAAATGTCCCATCAGATGTGTCATAATGACTTCAAATGCGCGTCAGTCGTCGGCCATAAGAACACTGAACGCCCAGCTTCGCAGTCCATCCTTTGATACGAAACGGTGCGAAGCCCCTATAAATTCCTCCTATTTTGTTCATTTTTTACTTTTTGACCAAGCTTCTACCCTCGTACCTTCAGGATATCACTGCCTCTCTTCTTAACCTAACATTTTTACCTCTGTTCTTCAAGAGTTGTGAGCAATCTGCAAGTTTTCGTTTATCTTTTAACCAAACCAGCATGTTTGATTTTCTCAGCAAGCTTTTGTCTTTCGTCTCTTAATCTTCCTTTTTCACTTAGGTAACAATGGCGAAGACTTCTAACACTGTTCCCCAAAATGTTGTTACTTCCTCTTCAAGGATGACCGCCGAAGCCGAGGAGAGCGCTCCCGATGTGGTTGACCTTGGGAGGCACGCTCTGGCCCCAGCTACCGATGAACCGATAGCCGAAACTCCCTTGAAAATGTTCGTCCCCGGGGGGTGTTTGGTCACTGACAAATTTAAGGTCGAAAAACCTTTATCGGTGTAAGGTCGATGCGAGGCGGTGTCACAGTACATTCGATCCATCACCGAGGTTATCCTTTCTGCGGTTCACAATGACTGTGGCTGGGCAAATCACATTGGGCCCGGTGGACCCGGTTGTTCTGGATTTCTGTAGGAGGTATGAAGTATGCCTTGGTCAGATCCACCCATCGCTGTAGAGGATCGTAATCCTCCTTCTATTTTTATGAATAAAATCGACTCCTGCTTGTTCACCATCGATCCTCTACTATGCCTGTACAGTCCCTGAATCTTCCGGGGGTAGGGGGAAGGGGCTGATAAAGCTCATACGACGGGCCAGCAAAGCCCTATTTTCAAGCATCGACGAGGACCAAGATCGGGATTGGCAAGGACACTTTGTCCGGGTGAGAACCGCCGACCTGATACCTGCCGAATTTAGGCCAGTCCCCGAGAAGTGGAATGTAACACGTAAGTGTCCTTTTATATTAGATGTCTATTTTATGTTTTACCTCCCTTTTCCTCATCGGTATTTGCTATGGTGCAGCCCTTGCTCGAGTCCCAAACACTATTCCTCGGCTCAAGGAGTGGATCGAGGGCATTTGTTCGCAGATGCCCTATGGTGAGCGCTCGTGGCACGAGCTCTCGAAGGGCCGCTAGGAGGCCCCTTCCCACGGACGAGCCCGAGGAGGATGATCTTTGCGTGACCTGACTTGGACACGCTTTACCGGCTCAGGGACGAGCCCGAGGAGGATGATATTTTCGTGACCTGTGAGCCATCCGTTCCGATGAACGAGTGGCAACCGAGGGGGAAACAACAGTGGAAAATCTCCCTCAAGTTCAGGAGGCTGGTGCAAAAGTGAGGGCCGATACTTCTCGAGACACCGGCTCCACCCTGCCCGGTGTTATAGAAATTTTGGGGTCACGTTTGTTTATAGAGTTCATGTTCGATAAAGCCCGAGCGACGAAAGAGCGATCCAATGAAGGGGCTCATGGCACGGACGATCGCCTCCATTGCGTTTTTGATGGTGTGGACTCAACCACTCTAGAAGACTTCTCTGGGTTGGGTGATTTAGAGGTGCCGAGAAAAAGCTCATCCTCAGAGGTCAGTGGGCCGAACTCGAGCCCAAAGTTGATCAACTAGTTCCCTGCCCCGAGCATGGATCCTGTCTAAAAGCGGTGATAGTAGGCTATAATCTTGTGTTTTAGTCGTGTATTGCACTCTAATTTACTGAACATCAATTGAGTTTGAGCTTTAATCGCTAGTGTTTTGCACTANACATGGATCCTGTCTAAAAGCGGTGATAGTAGGCTACAATCTTGTGTTTTAGTCGCCTATTGCACTCTAATTTACTGAACATCAATTGAGTTTGAGCTTTAATCGCTAGTGTTTTGCACTAATTATGTGTTTTATGCCTTGTAGGAGTGATTCCGAGGTATGTAGATGTTTTGGAATGAATTCGAGCTATTCTGAATCTTTGAAGTCTGAGTAAAAGCCCAAGGATTAAGTTAGAGTCATGTTCGGGGATCAACGGGCAATAGTACACTTAACGAGATAAAACAATTGCGAGAAAGAGGTCACCAAGTGCGCGATTGTGCACTGGGCGCGCAAGTAGAGCAGTACACTATCCAAAGTGTGCGGCCATATGCGCGAGCACACCTCCAGGTGCGCGGCCGCACATGTCAAATCCCGGAATTGCCTATTTCGCGTAGGAAAAGGTGTGTTTGCTTGGGCCCGACCCTAATTGGTATATATACAAGAAAAAATGGCATTTTCTTGACTTTTGTCACATCTAAGACCTAAGGAGTCTAAGGAGGAGTTGTAGAAGAGGAAGGACAAGGAATTCATCATTCAATCCTCACTCAACACATGAGTTTGGATCGTTTTATGTTTTTCTTTACTTTAAGCATATTTGTGATGAATTGCTCCATATCTATGGAGTATTTCTCTTTAGGGTTTGATGGATTTGGTGTATTGATATTTGTTTGCGGATTATAACTCTAGTTTTTATGTATTGCATCGTTTTGGATGTTTGATAGTTGTATCTATATTCACATGTTCATGTAATCGTGAGAGGCATAACTTGTGATATCCTTCCATTATATTTTATTAGGTGAATTCAGTAATTCTCTTAGTAATCGAAAGAGGCTAGTTGAATTGTTGATTAAACCTAGTTAGGAGGATAATCGAAAGAGGTTCTCCTAAATACCAATCCACTACGAATTCTTGCATATTTTTACCGAACTTAATTTAGTTCATCTTGTGAGGTTGAGACTTAATCGAGAGAAAAGTTTCTACAAAATGTTTGAACTAATAATTGAGTGAATTCGAGAGACTCACTTGAACATTAGAAGTGAATTATATAGAGTTAAATTCCAGACAATTATCTTACACCTATCCTATCAAAACCCTATTTTCTCCCACTGATAACCGTCTTTGCTTGATTCTTGTTCATTTGTCATTAGTCAATAACCATATATTCTTAGTTAATTATAGTTTTTAATCATATAATTCTCAACTGTTTATTATCTTGGATAGCAACCAAGCTATAAACTACGGAAATACTATTTAACTCTAATCCTTGTGGATACGATATTCGACTAGCGAGCATATTTAATGTGTGTTTTGCGCTCGTCAAAATTTTGGCGTCGTTGTCTGGGATTGACAATCAATAGTGTTGGAAATAGTTTGTAGTGCTATTTCAATAATTTTTCTTTTTATTTTATTTTTTCTCTCTTTTTTACGTTTGGTGTTCCTTAACTGTGCGCAGGCTACAGGTAAGAGTGGTACATGACTCGATCCTACACGAAATAATTGCTACCTTACGACCCAGAGATAGAAAAACAATTGCGACAGTTGAGGAAGGAAAGATATCTCCTTGCGATTATAGAAAAGGTTGAGCAATCCTCAACCAAAGAGAATATGGTTGGAGATGATGATAATGTAGATTTGGTTGCAAGAGAGGTAGCCCAACAACGAGAGAAAGCTACAAGGGATGATGAGGAAGTAGCTATTAGAGATGCACGGATTATCTATGAAGAAGAGGGATCTCAGAGAATGGCTCAGAATCAACCTTTGGCTGCAAACCAGTTCGAAAATATAGTTCCAGTGCTGGGAGACCACTTGGTGATTATGCTAGACCGGTCTACAAACAAATCTTATCAAGTGTGAGAGCACCTCCAGTTGTAGCTAATAATTTTAAGTTGAAGAAGGGGTTGCTTCAAACTCTGCAAAATAACTGTGTCTTCAGAGGAAAGATGAACAGAGATCCAAACAATCATCTGATGGACTTCGAGGAGATTATGAACACCTTTCAATACAATGGTGTGTCACAAGATGCAGTCTACTTAAGGGCATTCCCTTTCACACTCAAGGATGATGCAAAGCACTGGCTTCAAAGCTTGCCTAATGGATCGATTAAAACATGGGATGAGATGACCAGAAAACGTTTTGATAAATATTTCTCATCAGCTAAGATGGGCAAGTTTAGAAGAGAAATCCATAACTTTTTTCTGAATGAGATCGAAACTATGTTTGAAGCTTGCGAGAGGTTTAAGGAGATAGTGAGAAAGTGTCAACATAATGGGATTGAACTCTAGATGCAACTCCAGAACTTTTGGGATGGATTGACACCCGCCGCGCGTAGAACATTGAGCAATGCAGTTGGATGCCCGTTGATGAAGAAGACTCTAGGGGAGATAGTCACAATTCTAGATGAGTTATCTGAAGGTGCAAATCAGTGGCCCTCTAAGACAGCTGAAAGAAAAGGATCAACTGGTGTTCGCCAAGTTGATTCTAACAAATTTGTGAAAGTACAACTTGATGCCATGGCCAAGGAAATTAGGAAGATGACCTTAGCCTCGATACATAGTGAGCCCCACACAACTTGTGATATATGTGGAAGAGGACACCCTACTCATGAGCGTCAAGCTTCAATTGAGGAAGTTAATACTGTTGGGAATTATAACTTCAATGCAATGGGTCAGAAGCACCCTGATGTTTCGTAGAGTTCACCTGGGGGTACAAACAACTCTAGATTCGAGGGACAATGAGCTCCAGGCTTCCAAAATCAGCAGAGGCCGCAGTTCCGGCCTCAACATTCCACTCAACTTGGGCTAGAAGATCTAATGAAGTCTTCCATTATCAAGACAGATGAGAGATTAGATGCTCATGGTGCAGCTATCAAAGAACTTGGCATAGGGTTGCGAAACTTAGAGAAGCAAGTGGGGAAAGTTGCAACTGTATTGTCTGATAGAATCCCAGGTACTCTGCCAGCTAATACTATAAGAAACCCCAAAGAAATAGTGAATGCTGTGACATTGAGACGCTAGCAGGTGTTGAAAGATCCCACTCCAGTCCAAAAAGAGGTGGTACCTGAAAAAGAAAGTGAGGAGAAGCTAAAAAATAAAGTTGATAAAAAGAAGAAAGGCAAGAAGGGAGCTAACAAAAAGAAGAAGGAGGACACTTCGAGTAAGGAGGATCAGAATGAGAGCGAGAAAATGCTTGTCTACCTTTTCCCCAAAATCTATATAGAGAAAAGTTGGATAAGCAGTTTGAGAGATTTCTGGATATGCTGAAACATGTTAACGTAAATTTGCCATTCACAAAAGTGCTCTCTCAAATGCCACCTTATTCCAAATTCTTGAAGGAGATCCTTACAAAGAAGAGGAAGATAGAAGATACCTCAGTGGTCAAGCTCACAAAGCATCGCAATGCAATCTTGCAAAACAAACTCCCACAAAAGTGTGGAGATCCAAGGAGTTTTACTATACCTTGCTCATTAGGCACTCGTAATTTTGATAAGTCTTTGTGTGATTCTGGTACCTCAATTAATTTAATGCCTTTGTCTATTTACAGGAAGATGGAGAATGAGATTGGAGAGATAAGGTCTGCACCAATATGTTTGCAGCTGGCAGACCAAACAACTATCATACCCGAGGGGATAATAGAAGATGTCTTAGTTTGGGTAGATAAGTTTCTATTTCCTGTAGATTTATAGTAGTGAATATGGAGAAGAATAAGGAGGCCCTCCTCATTCTAGGAAGATCATTCTTAGCGACGGGTAGAGCAATATTGGACATACATGATAGAAAACTCATGCTTAGAGTGGGTGAGGAGACGGTGAATTTTGAGATGAATGTAGAAACAGGAGTGAAATAGGAGAAGCCAGCTGCAAGTGTTGAGTGGAAGGTGAAGAGTTCAAGAGATAAGGCTCCGGTGATTGAGAAATATAAGTGTGGGGTGTATCCCAAGAAGGCTGAGAAGAAGCTGTCTGCATGGATGTGCGCACTAGTTCGGGCGAGAAAAATGGAGCCTGACTTTGATTTTGACCCCGACTAGATATTTAGGGAAGTTTCCTTTACCTTATGCTTTTTAATTATGTGTCATGGGGACATGCCACAACTTGAAGTGTGAGGGTGGGGGACAATTGTATGTTATATGTATGTATATTAGTTTCTTTTTGGTAGTTGTAGTAGTTAGAGATAGAAAAAAGAATTTTCTTTTGAAAAAACCATAAAACTTTTAAAATTTTTGATTTTTCCTGACGATGGATATCATTCGACAGGTTTCTTGAGGGATTAAAGTCGAAAGAAAAAGACAAAAAGATTTTCTTTTGTATGGTAGTGTAATAATTCCTCCTTGGTTTTTCTTTGTGCCGCGGTTCTTTTTTAAGGGTTTTGATTGAACCGTGTGTAGTTAGATATTTATGTTTTGTTAGGATTAGGAACCTTGAGCTATGTTTTGAATGGAAGGAAATATCTCTTGACTCTATTATGCCTTGAGAATAGTGAGTGCGTTAGTTGTGACGCTTAGGCTCAATTTTTGACTCTTGTATAAGTACCTTAAATTGTATGATCTTAACTCTGCTTCACTACTTTGACTAGAGTGTCTTGATAGTCTAATCTGGAGTGAGTTATGTGCCATGTGTTTGTGAGGTTTAGTATTATTCATTGCATTGCATTTGATGTCTAGAACTTGCCCCGTGTATTTGCAAAGCGAAATAGTAATTTTATTCAGTCTTGGAAGGAATATAGACATGTCTTTGTTAAGCCAGTTATATGTTCTACCCACCTAGTTGTTATGTATCTTAGTTAAACCCTTTGAGCCTGTAATCCGGTTTCTTTAGCAACCACATTACAAGCCCTACCCAGTTGTTTGAATTGACCATCTATTTGAACCTTTTACCTCTCATGAGCAATTGGAATTGTTATGAACTGCGTAAAAGTTGGAGTGTGGGGTGATTGGTTTGGCTTTTGAGTGGAACTATTGAAATAAGGAGAAAGGTGCTCTATTTTTAAAAAAGAGTGAGAGCCACTTGAATTGAAAAAGAAAGAAAAAAACAATTGTATGGTTGTGAAAAATATTCCTTGATAGTGGTAACTCTTGATGTAATCGTGCTTAAAGAAGTAGGGAGTTGATATTTATTGATGTGAAGGTGGAGTTATGGTTCGACATAAGTGTGGGGTTTTGGAAGGTAAAATGTATGTATTAAAGTGCTTAGGAAAGTGTAGTCTCTCTTATATCTAAATGTATCCTACCCGTCCCGTAGCTTACATTACAACCAATTAAAGTCCTACTTGATCCTCAATTGAATGAGCTCAATTAGTAGAGTAGTACACTACAGGCAAGCCTATGGTTCATCTGTTGTGGCATATGAATGTTGTTTCTGAGAGTGAGTGAATTCTTTCTATCTTGAGTTCCTAATTGTTCTTAATTTCTATTGTGTGTGAAACTACTCTCCGTTGTTATGCGAGGGCACTGAATTCACGAAGGAAAGGTAATGTCATTGACCTCTATGTTAGAGTAAGAGAGCGGGTTATAAATAATGCGTGGTACTTTTGAGTCAAATGTTGAGTCTAGGATGTTACACTATTGTGCTTAATCTATTTTAAATATTCTTAGTATGATGAGTTATGAGAGTTGTATAATAGGGTCGTGTCTATATGAAGTGTAGTTTGATTACTCAAGGACGAGCAATAGTTTAAGTGTGGGGTGTTGATGGTAGGCTATAATCTCGTGTTTTAGTTGCCTATTGCACTCTATTGTACTGCACCTTAATTGGGTTTGAGCTTTAATCGCTAGTGTTTTGCACTAATTGTGTGTTTTATGCCTTGTAGGAGTGATTTCGAGCTATGTAGATGTTTTGGAATGAATTCGAGCTATTCTGAAGCTTTGAAGTATGTGTAAAAACCCAAGGATTAAGGTGGAGTCGTGTTTGGAGATCAACGGGCAATAGTACACCTAACGGGAGAAACAAATTGCGAGCAAGAGGTCACCCACGTGCGCGATCACGTACTGGGCGCGCAAGTAGAGCAGTACACTGTCCAAAGTGCGCGGCCGTATGTGCGAGCATACCTCCAGGTGCACGGCCGCGCACGTCCAATCTCAGAATTGTCCTATTTCGCATAGGAAAAGGTGTGTTTGTTTGGGTCCGACCCTAATTGGTATATATACATGGAAAAATAGTATTTTCTGGACTTTTGGCACATCTAAGATCTAAGGAGGCTAAGGAGGATTTGGAGAAGAGGAAGCGCAAGGAATTTATCATTCAATCCTCACTTAACACACGAGTTTGGATCATTTTATGTTTTTCTTTATTTTAAGCATATTTGTGATGAATTGCTCCATATCTATGGAGTAGTTCTCTTTAGGGTTTGATGGATTTGGTGTATTGATATTTGTTTGCGGATTATAACTCTGGTTTTTATGTATTGAATTGTTTTGGATGTTTTAATATTTGTATCTATATTCACATGTTCCTGTAATCGAGAGAGGCATAACTTGTGATATCCTTGCATTATATTTTATTGGGTGAATTCAATAATTCTCTTAGTAATCGATAGAGGCTAGTTGAATTATTGATTAACCTTGTTAGAAGGATAATCGAAAGAGGTTTTCCTAAAGACCAATCCATTGCGAATTCTTGCATATATTCACCGAACTTAATTTAGTTCATCTTATGAGGTTGAGACTTAGTCGAGAGAAGAGTTTTTACTAAACGTTTGAACTAATAATTGAGTGAATTAGAGAGACTCACTTGAACATTAGAAGTGAATTATCTAGAGATATATTTCAGATAATTATCTTACACCTATCCTATCAAAACCCTATTTTCTCCCATTGATAACCGTCTTTGCTTGCTTCTTGTTCGTTTGTCATTAGTCAATAACCGTAGATTCTTAGTTAATTGTAGTTTTTAATCACATAATTCTCAATTGTTTATCATCTTGGATAGCAACCAAGCTATAAACTATGAAAATACTGTTTAACTCCAATATCTGTGGATACGATATTATATTATACTATATTCGACTAGCGAGCATATTTAAGTGTGGGTTTTGTGCTCGTCAAGCAGTCAATTATCATCACCGTCCCGGAGGATGCACGGTTTCTTTTCGCCCATGTAGGAATAGCTAGCTACCTCCGGTGCCTGGTAACCAAAGAAGATCAGGCAAAAATGAACGAGGTGGATGCGCCGTGTTTGTTCAACGAAGCACAACATGCGATGAACCGGGTAAGGCGTCATTACACGCTTTTGCTTTCAAATTTAATTTTTGATAGCTCTCATGCCTTCTCCTTTTCATATCTTCGTAGGCCTCGGTACTCCATCATGAAGCCTTTCTCCGATATCGAGCTGAGGTTAACCAGCTCGAGGCTGAGGTCAAGGAGATTGTTGAGAATAGGGACATGTATAGGCTTCTCAGCGAGCAACGCGAAGAAAAAGTCAAGAATCTCCAAGCTGAGTAGGACGCAGCTCAGAAGGAACATGCCGACCTGGTGGAACAGGTAAAGATCTTTGAAGTTAGCGATGACGAGTTAGACATGGTGACTAATGGTCAAAACCTGCAGGTTCAGTAAAAGGTTGACAGGATCGACCAATATCAAGCTGAGATGGATGAGGTCAAGACCATGGTCGAAGAGTGGAAGGAAAAAATGGACCGATTGGCTTCGGAGAAAGAGACTTCCGGGAGCAGCTGGCCTCGGTGGACATCCAACTTTGAGTGGCAAGGGAGAAAGCCGAGGCCTGAGCCCAAAAAGTC
>AWOL01S0084824.1:20809-33217 GCA_000715115.1 Nicotiana otophora
GCAATTTTCGAGTTAGTTTCTTTGGTTTCTTCTTTATGATAGTAAACATTTCCAATGTCTTAGCCCGAAATAAAACATAGTAATAGGGTCCTGTTCGGAGGTTCGAACAAGGCTCGTTCTTGATGCAATTTTGTTTCAAACTCATGGGGGCTTGGTATGACCGGAAGCTTTCCCCAAAGTGCGTACTTAAACATTTTTAGATTACAGTTTTTCCGAGGGTAGCCTTTGAACCGGTTTGGATTTTTTGAATGCCTTATGTTTTGATTACGGGCCTCGGATGTCTCCGAGCTATTTCTAGGACAGTCATAGCCTTTTAAGCTTGGGTATTGCCTAATAGTCTTTGTACCCCCAGTCTTTGATACCCGAGCCGTCCGGGCTTGCCTAGGACAACAGTCCCCGAGTGGAGGTGATCTCTTGGATCCGGATAGAGGTGGCCCTTAGGCTCAAAATCTATCCTTAAGGAACAAAATGTAATAGTCTTAAGGGACAAAATATGTATTTGCAAGATAGAAACTTTCTTTTATTTCTGTGCGCAACATCCAAGATTGCAAATATGTACAAACTTCGTGTTATGGATTAAGTGGTCTATGTGGGCACAATTCATTTGCCTGTTTGGCCCTTACAATAAATCCTATCCACCGAGCCTAGACTATTAAAGCGCAAAGTTTACTTCCTTCCTAAAATCATTATCCGAGGGTGATGACCCCTACTATTCGAGGTTGATCGTTGAGAGGGCTCAGATACTGTTGATGTGACCCTTGACTCCGGTTCGTAACCGGTCCTCAATTCTAAGTTAGCACGATCTACTGTTGCCTCGTTAAAAACCTTGCCGAAAAAACCATTTGGGACAAAACCGGTTTAAGGAAAAAAAAAGTGCATGCGTGCTTTCGGTCCTAATAGGTGCATCATTCTCTGGCCGTTGCCTGCAAGTGTTAGTCCCATTCGTAACATATGTAAAGAAAATAATGGATGGGGTCGTACCTTAGCAGTAATATCATTTTAAGTGGGTTACGTTCCAGTTGTTTGGTAGTTGCTCACCGTTCCCTGCTTCGAGTTTGTATGATCCTTTGCTGGTAATCTCGATAATCCGATATAGACCTTCCCAATTTGGTCCCAGCTTTCCTTCGTTCGGGTTCCGGGTATTTAGTGTCGCCTTTCTTAACACCAAGTCCCCGATATTGAAGTGTCGGAGGTTGGCTCTCCGGTTGTAATACCTTTTGATCCGTTGTTTTTGGGCGGCCAAACAGACGAGGGCGGCCTCGTGCCTCTCGTTCAATAATTCCAGGCTCGTACTTATATCCTCATCATTTGAATCTTCGATCGCATATCAGAACCTGAAACTCGGTTCTCCTACTTTGATCGGTATTAGTGCTTCAGCACCGTAGACCAGCAAGAACGGGGTGGCCCCAATGCTAGATTTTGAGGTCGTACGATATGCCCACAAGACTTCGGGAAAAATTTCCTTCTATTTTCCTTTGGTGTCGGCAAATCTCTTCTTAAGGTTTTGGAGTATGGTCTTGTTCATAGACACCACCTGCCTGTTCCCACTAGGGTGATAGGGTGTTGATAGGATCCTTTTGATCTTATAGTCCTCGAAAATTTTACTCACCTTACTGCCGACGAACTTCTTCCTGTTGCCGCATACGATCTCGGCCAGCATTCCGAACTGGCATATATGTGGTCCCAAATAAAATCAATAACTTCTTTCTCCCTGACTTTCTCAAATACCTAGGCTTCGACCCATTTAGAAAAATAGTCAGTCATAAATAATATAAATTGAGCCTTACGGGTGCCCATGGCAGGGGACCGATGATGTCCATCCCCCATTTCTTGAATGGCCAAGATGACAAGACCGAATGCAGTAGCTCCCCGGGCTGATGGATCATCGGTACGTGCCTATGACATTCGTTTCACTTTCATACGAACTCCTTCACACTCTTTCCATGTCGATCCAGTATTAGCCGAGTGTGATTATCTTACGAACCAGCGATTCCGCACCTGAATGGTTCCCGCAGGTGCCTTCATGAACTTCCCTTTAGACATATTCGATATCTCTCCATCCCAAACATATGGCGAGTGGGCCATCGAACATTCTCCTGAATAAGGTGTTATGTTTGGACAAACTGAACCTGGCCGTTGTGTGCAAGGCTCTCGATTCTTTAGTATCTGAGGGCAGCTTCCTAGTCTTCAGGTAATCTATATATTTGTTTCTCCAATCCCAGGATAAGCTTGTCGAATTTATCTCAGCGTGGCCTTTTTCCACTACCGATTTCATAAATTGTACGATCGTTCCCGAGCTAAATTCATCGACATCAACTGACGATCGCAAGTTAGCGAGAGCATCAACTTCACTGTTTTGATCCTGAGGTACATGTTGCAGGGTCTACTCTTTGAACCGATGTAGCATTACCTGTTTATCCAGGTACCTTCGCATTTGTTCCTCTTTGACTTCGAACAACCCATTGACTTGGTTCACCACAAGAAGGGAATCGCACTTAGCTTCAATCACATCGGCCCCCAAGCTTTTATCCAGTTCGAGACCTGTAATAATGGCCTCATACTCGGCCTCGTTGTTAGTCAATTTTACAGTTCTAATAGATTACCTAACTACATTATCCGTTGGTGGCTTCAACACGATGCCAAGTATGGACCCCTTTGCGTTTGAGGCACCGTCCGTAAAGAGGGTCCAGATCCCGATGAAGTCCCCCAAGTTTAACAACAATTCCCTTTCGACCTCAGGTATCAGGGCCGGCATGAAGTCGGCCACAAAGTCTGCCAAAATTTGAGATTCGATGGCGGTTAGGGGTCGATATTTGATATCGTATCCACTGATTGCCACGGCCCATTTGGCCAATCGTTCCGAGAGCTCGGGTTTATGCATTATGTTTCTTAATGGGTAAGTAATTATGACACATATGGGATGGCATTGAAAATACGGTTTTAACTTCCTAGAGGAGCTTAGCAAAGCGAGCGCCAATTGTTCCAGGTGAGGATACTTAGTTTCGGCCTTGCCTAGAGTCCTGCTAACATAATAGATAGGAAATTACGTACCTTCTTCTTCTTGGACCAGGACTCCACTTACCGCTATATCGGATACCACTAAGTACAGGTACAACTGCCCGTCTGCTTTGGGATTATGAAGCAAAGAAGGGCTTGAAAGGTACCGCTTGAGTCCTTCCAAGGCATGTTGGCACTCCAGGGTCCACGAGAAGTTATTCTTCTTCTTCAATAACGAGAAGAACCGATGGCTCTTATTGGAGGACCTTGAAATAAATTGACCCAAAGTAGCTATGCGCCCAATTAACCTTTGGACGTCCTTGACATTGTCCACCACGGTAATGTCCTCTATGGACTTGATCTTATCGGGGTTGATCTCAATTCCTCGGTTGAACATCATGAATCCGAGGAATTTCCCGGACCTGACTCCGAATGCACATTTCTCCGGGTTCAGCTTCATATTATATTTCTTCAATATGTTGAAGGTTTCTTGCAAATGTTTCAAATGGTCCTCTGCTTGCAGGGACTTAACTAACATGTCGTCAATATAAATCTCCATTGATTTTCCTACTCTTCGAACATCCGATTTACTAGGCGTTGGTAAGTGGCACCGACATTCTTTAGTCCGAATGGAATTATGTTATAACACTAGGTGCCATGTTTAGTGATGAAGGATGTTGTTTACTGGTCGCCGAGGTCCATCAAAATTTGGTTGTACCCAAAATAGGCATCGAGAAAGCAGAGGATCTCGTGGCCAGCTGTAGCATCGATCATGCGATCGATGTTGGACAAAGGAAAAGAGTCCTTGGGGCATGCCTTGTTCAAGTCTTTATAGTCTACACACATTCTTAATTTATTCCCATTTTTAGGGACTACTACTATATTTGCTAACCAATTCGGGTACTTAAATTCCCGAATGGATCCTATTTTAAGGAGTTTAGATACCTCGTCTTTGATGAATGCATGCTTGACTTTGGACTGAGGCCTCCTTTTCTATTTGACCGGGTGGAACTTTGGATCTAGGCTCAGCTTGTGAGTAGTGATTTCCGGCGGGATCCCAATCATGTCAAGGTGGGACAAGGCGCAATCTATGTTAGCTATAAGGAATTCAACGAGTTTCTTCCCGAGTTTAGGACTTAACCCCATGCCCAGGTATACCTTCCGATCGGGCATGTGCTCGATCAATATGACTTGCTCGAGCTCCTCAACCGTTGATTTGGTGGATCGGTATCATCGGGGCTATGAAAGACCTAGGAACTCCATAGTCATCATCCTCGCCTGTTCCTTGCTTTTCTGGCTCGGTCGGGGCCAGTATCGGTGATTGCTATTTGGTTCCTTTCTTGGTGATCGAACTCGGGTTCTTTGATGTTGAGAGTGTGGGTATCTGGACCACCTCGTCGACCGCGAACATCTCCTTTGCTGCCGGTTGTTCCCATTTAACTATTTTAATCCCTCCTGGTGTTGGGAATTTTAACACCTGGTGTAGTGTCAAGGGCATCGCCCTCATGTTGTGAATCCATGGCCTCCCAAACAGAGCATTGTATCTCGTATCTCCTTCGATCATGTAGAACTTTGTTTCCTGAATGGTTCCGGCGGTGTTCACCGGTAGGGTTATCTCCCCTTTAGTGGTCTCACATAACATGTTGAATCCGTTTAGAACTTGGACTGCAGGCATAATTTTGTCTTGTAGACCCAGCTGTTATACGACCCTCGATATGATGATATTGGCTGAGCTACCTGGATCAATTAACAAACGCTTAACTCGAGATTTATTTATGAGTACATATATTACCAGTGCATCATTGTGCGGTTGCACGACGCCTTCCGCGTCCTCATCGTTGAAAGATACCATTCCTTCACATTGGCGCACGTGTAAATGAGTTGCTCTATCAACTGAGCTATAGCCCTTAGTGCTTGTGATACATATTTTATCATGTAGATAAATTCTTGTCAAGATAAATATTCCATGATCCAACATCAAAATCTTTGATCTCTTTGAGCGAGGTATTCCTTAGATTAGTATTGCTTATTAAGTAATATGATATTTATAATCCATCAACAGGATGGGTTTCATTTGGTTCTCTTTGGGATGATAAATGACCTACTTAACTCAGTGGTTAGAGTACTGCTTTCATACGGCGGGAGTCATTGGTTCAAATCCAATAGTAGGTAAAACTTATTAGATACCAGAGTCAATGGTATCTAATAAGGTTTATTGCTCTTTAACATTGGCCCCTAGGGGACGTCGACCCCACCGATGATCATGTTAATGAGGTGAGGTTCCTCCTGCTTGATCTGCTTATTGGATTCCCTGTTCCTGTAATGATTTTTGGCTCGATCGCTCAGGAATTCTCGGAGGTGTCCGTTATTGAATAACCGGGCTACTTCCTCTCTCAGTTGTTGGCAATCTTCCATTCTGTGGCCGTGAGTTCCATGATATTTACACATTAAGTTGGAGTCCCTTTGTGCAGTATCAAACTGTAAAGGACGAGGCCACTTGGTGTCTTTGATGCGTCCGATGGCAGATACGATGGCAGCGATATCGATGTTGAAGTTGTATTCCGATAACCTTGGCGCTTCTTTAGGCCCGATGGGCCTGTCAAAACGGCATTTGCTCATGAGCCCCCAGTTATTTTGTCCACAGTCACCTCTCCTTTCACTTTTCACGAAGTTTCGTCCAAGCCCATTACCTTTTCGATCTCCATTGTATGGTTGATACCGGTCTCTATTTTATGTTGGTTTACAATTAATGTCTCTTTTGAGTCTGCCACTAGCTCTGACGGGATAAACGGACCCAGACGGAGCCCCAAGCTGATCATCTTCGACCCTAATTTTCGATTGGTACCGGTTATGGACGTCTGCCCAAGTTACCGTCGGATATTCTATTAGATTTTGCTTCAACTGCTGTGAAGCCAACGAGCTTCGAGCATTGATTCCTTGGGCGAAGGCTTGAACGGTCCAATCGTCCGCGACCGGAGGCAGGTTCATTCATTCCATTTGAAACCGGGACACGAATTACCTGAGCATCTCATTATCTCTTTGCTTCACTTTGAAAAGGTTCGACTTCATGGTCTCGACCTTGATGACCCTAGCGTGTGCTTTCACGAAGGCGTTTGCAAGCATAGCAAACAAGGCAATAGAATTAGGGGGTAAGTTGTGATACCATATCATAGCTCCTTTTGACAAGGTCTCTTTGAACTTTTTTAGCAGGCCGGACTCGATCTCATCATCTTCCAAGTCGTTCCCCTTGATGGCACACGTGTAGGACATCACATGTTCATTTGGCTCAGTTGCCCCGTTGTACTTAGGAATTTTGGGCATGGGGAACCGTTCTCGGAGGGAAAGGTTTTTGAACTACCTTCTTGGAATCCAGACCCTTCAATATCGGTGGTGCTCCTGGGATTTGGTCGACCCTGGAATTGTAGGTTTCTACTCTTTTTTTTATCATTGGATTCGATCTTCTCTTTACCCGATTCCACCCGTTTTGTCAGTTCCTCAAGCATCTTTATAATCTCTGGGTTGGTCCTGGGTTCAGTTTCACTCTGCCTTTCCACGATTGGTTTATTTATACGAGCGTTTTTCAGGGATGGTTCGGGCTCGACTCTGCTGGGGGCGCGGCTCTAGTTTTGCAACTGGGCTATCTTTGCATGTTGAGCCTGCAACATTTCGAAGATTACTCGTAAATTGATCCCATCACCTTCACCGTCATTTGTATTTTGGGCTACTGATTGGACTCCCCCACAGATGCTGTTCTCAGGATCGATAGGCAAGTTTTCATTGATGGCCACGTGCGAGTTAGCGTCGATTAGGTTGGCGGCCGAAAATCCGTTGGGGTCGACAAGGGGCACCTCGTTACTGGGTGCCACATCGTTGTTCTCGCCATGATGTCCAAACTCAGCATCCACGTTCAAAGGGGCAGATTGGGAGTTAGACATTTTAAGCCTTGACTTGAAATTAAAGACATCAAAGAACAAGTGAAGAACATGGTGTGTTATGGAAATTCATATCAAATTGCCTCTATTATCCTTAGCCCCACGGTGGGCACCAAACGCTTTACCCTCAAAGCGGATAACAATTAAATTTGTTTGTAGTTTTAAGGATACGTGAATTAATTCGATATAAACGATAGATTGCGTAAGATTAAACAGATAAAGGAGATAATAAATTGTCAAACTACTTGAGAAGGGTGATTCCGGACTTAATAACAACCTTAATGAAATATCCGTCCTCGATCCCGGGCTCGCAATGACCAAGCACTGATGAACAAGAACTGGAATTTTGAATAATAGAGAAAATAATAGTATATTGCTTTGATAAGTGTGTTACCGTGTCCAATAAATAATCACACCCTCATTTATATAGTAGGAGAGTTTTACCCTAAGTACAATTCTATGAAAGATAAAAAATCTTCTGTTTAACCAATCACTAGTTCTGTGCCGATACGTGCCGAGATCCACACCGTGATATCCGGCTGGTCACGGATATCACGACCTTTTGTTGGTCGTGCTAGGTTACCTGGTAGCTTCTCTGAAGCCTTTGGGATTCGAACCAAACTCGGGGTCATGGCCGCGATACTCTCGAGGCCAGGCGCTTTGCCCGGACCCCGGCTCGAGGGGCTCCTGGTCTCGAATCTGGTTCCCTGGCATTGCATCTCTTGCTCCGTTTTCTTCATTGGAAGACGAGACATCTCATGGGCTCAGTTTTACACATATACGTGAGGTTAAAAGGATTATGCAAACATTATTACTTGAACTATGGTGAATAATCTTCTTTCCAAGAAAGAAATAATAATCGGGGGTTGTTTGATATGATTGTGAAGTGATCTTAGATAACAACAATGATTACTTTAAGCTTCTAATTATCAAGAATTGACCCGTTAATTTTGTATTGTCTGAAACTTTTGATGGAACGTGAAAGAGAGAATTGGAAGCTATCCATTAAATCTACATTACTTGGTATTTGGTAATATAAATTGCTAACTTAAAAAACTGAATACGAAAAAGTGATCTCCATTTGTATTGGAACTATGAAACAGAAAACTTAACATATGGACTTAGTGAATAAAATCCCCTAGAAGGACCAAATAACTCAATATGTCACATTCAAATAGGAATTACAGTTCATCACAAATGCTTCATACGATATTTATCGATTCACCTATTCAATTTAGTGCTAAAGTCTAGTGGTTTTGACTTAAAATTTGTATATAATATAATTTGGAACTTAATGTATTAAGTAATCTCATTTCCACATTTTTTAATCATAAGACATTCAATTTCAACCGTTAGATAAGGCTACCAAATAATATAGACCTGGAGCTTGCTGTGTTTGAGAACTGATACATAACAATGGTCAGCTTCCCTTGGTGATTTTTTAACCTTCTTACTTTTCTCTTGTTTCTGTGTCTATATACATACATCTATACTTATATACCCGGGCCACCATACCTTTAATGAGAACTAAGGGAAAAAATGCTCATTAGGTGGGTGTATGTTTTTTTTTTTTTTGAAGGAGGTGGTGGTGGAAGAAGAAGANTTTTTTTTTTTTGAAGGAGGTGGTGGTGGAATTGAAGAAGTAGTTGAAGGGTAAAATGGGATAAGTGTAATGAAATGATATGCCACGTGGCATCCACCTCAGCAATATGACAAAGCCACATGGGATAATATTGCAATGGTGGAGGGTCCTAACGACAGAATGATATTTTGCACTAATTCTATGACGTTNGTTTTTTTTTTTTTTGAAGGAGGTGGTGGTGGAAGAAGAAGAAGTAGTTGAAGGGTAAAATGGGATAAGTGTAATGAAATGATATGCCACGTGGCATCCACCTCAGCAATATGACAAAGCCACATGGAATAATATTGCAATGGTGGAGGGTCCTAACGACAGAATGATATTTTGCACTAATTCTATGACGTTATAATAGAGGGATATTTCTAACTTTTTTCCGTATTAGTACCATATATATAATGTTACTTGTCCTACACCCTAATTTCAAACCTTCTTTTTTACTAGCCTGCTCACCTTTTACCCACCAGCACCTTTTACCTCCCCTCCCTCATCTCTTCCGCCTTTATCTTCGTCAAAACAATCGCTGCTTTGCCCGTCCACCACGTTCTTTCAACTAAGCTACCGCTATTTTTTACAGCTGACCACCACCTCAATTTATTCCCACCATAAAAAAATTCTACTAAGTCTACCGTTCTTTTTACCAGCTCAATTACTGACCCACCATGAAATTTAATCAAAACCAATTACTTTCACCTTTGTTATATCCCTTTGTCACCACAATCGACGGAATCAGTGGGTAAGATGCACACCATTTGTCACATTTGACTCTTCTAATAAAGTTTAAATTCTACAATTACACTCAGATATGCTAGTATTGATAACAATTGAAAGACAAATTCTCAGGTGTTGAGGAATATTGTTTTTATTTGTTGAGAGGACTGCACTAGAATTATAAATTGCAGATAGATCTCAAATAAGTACAACGATAATTTATCATGGATAAATTTCTCATCAACACAAATTGGCGACAACCAAATGAAAATGAATTTTGATTCGGTGGAATCTTTTTTCTTTCTCGAAATATTTATATTTGATGGGATTGCAATTTTTTTAGAAATTTAAGTGTGCTGTGATTTTTAACATTCTGCTATCATTATTGTTTGATAAAGAGGGAAGGGTGAGATTTTGTGGGTTCTCCCACGATGGAGTATGTATGCTGCCGGTTGTAACGACTCGGCCGATCATTTTGAGAGTTGTAACTCTGTTCTCCTATTTACTGTTCACTTTGTACTTTATAGCTGTTATGTGACTCGCCGGGATAGTCGGTTCGGGTCCGGAAAGATTTCAGAATGAAATGAGACACTTAGTCTCAAGGCCGAAAGCTTAAGTTGAAATGGTTGACTGGATATTGACTTATGTGTAAACGATTCCGGAATGGAGTTTTGATGGTTCCGTTAGCTCCATTGGGAGATTTTGGACTCAAGAGCGTGTTCAGATTGTCATTTGGAGGTCCGTAGTGGAATTATGCTTGAAATAACGAAAGTTAAAATTTTTGAAAAGTTTGATCGGGAATGAACTTTTTGATATCGGGGTCGGATTACGATTTCGGAAGTTGGAGTAGGTCCGTAATGTCATTTGTGACTTGTATGCAAAATTTAGGGTCAATCGGAAGTGGAAGCTTGAATTGAGGTGCGATTCATATTTTTGAAGTTATTTGATGTGATTTGAGGGCTCGACTAAATTTATATGAGGTTTTAGGACTTCTGAGTATGTTCGGTTGAGGTCCCGGGGGCCTCAGGTTGATTCCGGGTGGTTAGTGGATCAAAAGTTGAAGTTGAGAGATTGCTGAAGCTAGACACTGCTGGTGTAACCGCACCTATGGAGCTTTGATCGCAGGTGCGGGCTGGGTTGCGCAGGTGCGAGTTTGGAGAGGAGTGTGCAGGTGGTCGCAGCTGCGAGGAGTTTTCCGCACCTGCGTGGCTACAGGTGCGACGAGAGGTGTGCAGAAGCGGAAGGCGCACAGGTGTGATGGGGAATTCCGCACCTACGATTGCACAAATACGGGGGAAAGGACCGCAGAAGAGGAAACCCAACTCTAGTTGGTGTCAGATTTTGCGACTAAGTTGGGTACTAAATTTTCGCTTCTGCGACGCCACAGATGTGGCTAAATGTCCGCAGAAGTGGAAGTGCTGGACAAAACACTTAAATACGAGGGTTCGCGATTTTGCTTCATTTTTAAACATTTCGAGCTCGGGTTTTGGCGATTCTTGAAAGGATTTTCGAAGGGATTCTTGAGGTAAGTCTCTTGTACTCATTTTCAATCAATAATCTTGCTCCCCCCATTGATTTTTCTACCTATTTGGTGTGTATTTAAGGTGTAAATTGAGGGGTTGATGTTAGGGATTTGGAGAGCTTGATTTGGGAATTTGGGGGACGAGTTGGTGTCGGATTTTGATAAATTTAGTATGGTTGGATGCGTGGTTGAATGGGCTTTCGGATTTTGTGACTTTTATCAAATTTCGAGATGTGGGCCCGGGGGCCGGCCTTTGAGTCGATTTTTGACTTTTGATTAATAACTTAGCATTTTCTTATGGAGTTGATTCCTTTAGCCCGTATTGATTATATCGAATTTTATGGCTAGATTCGAGGCATTCAGAGGTTGTTTCGCTAGGTAAGAGTGTGTTGGAGTAGAGAGTTGCTCGGATTAAGGTAAGTAACAGTTCTAAATTTAGTTTTGAGGGTACGAAACTCCCTATTATGTGTCATGTGTTTGGTTTTGAGGCGACGCACATGCTAGGTGATGGGCGTTTGGGCGTGCACCATAGAAATTGTGGCTCGGCCAATTCCATGAAATTGTGTAGTTGAATAATCTGCTGTTATCCGTATATTTTCCACGTATTAGAGAAACTGAACTGCAAACGATATTAGAAATCATGTTTAGACCATGTGTTGATATTGTAGGGACCCACATAGGTCGCGTACATGTTGAATTATCTGCTAATTTGCTGTTTTGTACTCAGTCACAGTCTAACTTGCATATCATAGCTCAATCTCTATTGATCATTATCGATACATCATATCATTTATGTTTGGGCTGATTTTCATGATTTCAGAGAGCCCGAGAGACTAGAGAGGTTGATGACTGAGTGATGCCGAGGGCCTGATTGTGAGAATATTTATGGGATCGGGCTGCATGCCGCAGCATGTTTTATTGATATATGCCATGATTAACTTGTTATAGCGCTTGGGCTGAAAGAGCCCCTCCGGAGTCTGTGCACACCCCAGTGAGCGCAGGTACCTACTGAGTGCGAGTGCCGAGTGCCGAGTGCTGAGTGACTGAGAGGATGGAGTGACTGTGAGGACTGAGTGATTGTGAGGTTGGAGTGAATGGGAGGACTGAGTGACTGCTGCTCTATGAGGATGCATTTGACTTCATTATTGTTGTACTTCAGTTGTCATATATCACTGCCTTGAAATTTCTGAGAGATATTATCTTCTGTTTCAAATGAACTTTACATGAAATAACTGTTTTGGACTTATTGTCGAACTTGAAAGCATGCCTACCTTCATATGTAGAGATTACTGTAATTTGAACTTTAATTGTGAAGCTTATCACTACTTTCAGTTCTTTATTTAGTATTGTTACTTACTGAGTTGGTTATACTCACGCTATACCCTGCACTTCGTGTGCAAATTCAAGTGTTTTCAGACACGGTCGGTGCTGAATTCATCACAGACCTTGTCTCTCCTTCCCTATCTTTTCGCTTATTGTATTTAGTTGCAGACTATCATAGATAATATTCTTCCACGCTTGTGATGTATAAATGCTCATGTATTCTGTGACACTCCGATAGTTGGAAACTTCTGAGTTGAGTTTTGGTTTCTATCCCTGTTTATGAAATC
>AWOL01S0084827.1:0-14504 GCA_000715115.1 Nicotiana otophora
ATCAAACTCTACCTGAGGCTCCACCACTGGTGCCGCTACTCGGGCTCTGGGCTGAGCCCTGCCCCTGCCTCGGCCTCTGGCACGGCCTTGACCTCGACCTCTGCCCCTCGTAGGAGCTGCCACTGGAGGCTCCGACTGCTGCTCGGCTAAAGATGCGGTACGTGTTCTCGCCATCTACGAGAGAATAAGAGTAGAAGAGTTCAATTAGCATTGTAAGAACAAAATCGCACGACAGAGAAGAATATAAGTGAAATTTGGTCCTAAACTTCATAGTCTTTGGGAGATAAGTACAGACGTCTCCGTACCGATCCCCCAGACTCTACAGACATCTTCAAGCCATGTTTTTAAACATATAATTTATGTCACGATCCAAACTGCCCACCGTCGGGACCGTGATGGCGCCTAACATTCCACTTGCTAGGCAAGGCGACAATAAAGAATTGTTAAGCCAATCCTTATTCAATTCAATAAATAACAACAAATAAGCTAAAATGGAATACAACAAGTGCAAAATAATATAAAAAAACTTCATTAATTACTATCACCCGGGTCTGGAGTCACAACTCACGAGCTACTATGATTTACTACACACAGAGTCTGAAAAGGAAAAATACACTGTTTTGAAGTAAGGAAACAGTAAATGATAAAACTAGGAAGAGACTCTAGGGTCTGCGGACACCAGCAGATCTATCTTGGGTCTCCTGACAGCAAATCCAAGCCGCTAAGCCTCACGATCAGCTAGGACCGGTACCAAAATCTGCACAAGAAGTGAAGAGTGAAGTATCAGTGCAACCGACCTCATTTATTGGTAAGTGTCGAGCCTAACTTCGACGAAGTAGTGACAAGGCTATGACAAGACACTCACATAATAAACCTGTGCAGATATCAGTATATGTACAAGAAAACAACAATAAAAGCTAAACATGTACTATTGGGAGGGGAAATATGCTGAGGGAAATACGAGATAGAGAACTGCAGTAGAATGGTAACTTGAACAGTCAATGTCCTATGAATCAATAAGAACCCTTAAACACAATAAAGGAAAAATGCACGGCATCACCCTTCATGCGTTTACTCTAAACCTCACCATAAAATCATTAGAAACGACACGACATTACCCTTCGTACATTAACTCTCATAACATGGAACGACATCACCCTTCGTGCATTAACACTCATAATATGAAATGGCATCACCCTTCGTGCATTAACACTCACAATATGGCACGGCATCACCCTTCGTGCATTAAGGCTCACAATATGGCACGGCATCACCCTTCGTGCATTAACACTCTCCCTTACCATAATGCAATGAACAACTAACAACAGGGAGATAAAATAAAAATTACAACCTTACTTCAACATTTGACTCCGCAATATCAACCTCAACTTCGGAATCAATACTCAATTATCGTCAGAAGGTCCATAAACATGATAACAACGATCAATTTAACAATACTAGTCTAAACATGGATAACATGAACAAAGGAAGATATAATTGCAAGAAACCAAGCCTCGTCCGCATGCTTTCACCCAACTACAATGCATAAGTACTCGTTACCTCACATATACATTGTTCCCCATCATTTAAACATGTAGAAAATAGGCAAACAAGTCATATTCCCTCAAGTTAAGGTTAGACACAACACTACCTCGCTCCAAAGGCCACTCAAATCTCAATTACCACTTTTCCTCTAGAATCCACCTCCAAACCACTCGTATCTATCCACAAATGACTCAATAATATCAAATATTGCTAAAGAAATCAATTACAATGCATAAATGTAGATTCCCCAAACTTTCCCCCCAAAAAGTCAAACATTGACCCCGGGCCCGCTTGGTCAAAACCCGAGGTTCGGACCAAAATTCAGGCACCCATTCACCCCCGAGCCCGATTATATAATTTATTTCGAAATCCGACATCAGTTCTATGTCTAAATTCCAATTATGCAAAAATCCCTAATTCTACCCAAACCCCAATTTCCACCATGAAAATACTAGATTTTATGTTGAAAACTCATGAAATGTGATGGGTAATTGAAAGAAAGTAGGTTAGAATCACTTACCAACAAATTAGGGAAGAAAATCTTTTAGGAAAATCGCCTCTAGGTCTTCTAGTTTTGAAATTTTTGAAAGAATGGCAAAATCCCGTTTTAGGTTTTGTTTTGAATAACTGGGCGACAGTGTTCATCGCATTCGCGTGAACACTGTCGCGTTCGCGAAGAGCTGCACCTTAATGACTTACGCAATCATGAGAGGCTACATGCGTTCGCAAAGGTTTAGCCCCCCCGACCTTCGCGTTCACGGGACAAGACCCGCGTTCGCGTAGTGTAACCTCAAGTTCCCGCAGTCCAGCCCATCTACTGCTACGCGTTCACATAGGTTTGACGTGTTCGTGAAGGGTAGTCCCCCCACTGCTCTGCGTTCGTGTCCTTTACCTCGCGTTCGCGTAGGTATTTGTTCCCTCAGTTCCAATTTCCATTTCGCGATCGCAGTTGGACATACGCGATCGCATAGAAGCCTACACCAGACACCAGCTGAAGCAAAACACCAGATTTTCTAAGTTCAAATCATCCCGTAGCCTATCTGAACCTCACCCGAGCCCTCGGAGCTCCAAACCAAACATGCACACGAGTCCTAAAACATCATACGAACTTTCTCACGCGATCAAATCGCCAAAATAACACCCAGAACTACGAATCAGACACCAAATCAAATGGAATTTTCAAAAAAAGTTTAAAACTTCTATTTTCACAACCGAACGTCCGAATCACGTCAAATCAACTTCATTTCTCACCAAATTTGACAGACAAGCCATAGATATTATAGTGGACCTGTACCGGGCTCCGTAACCAAAATATGTAACCGGTATCAACAAAACCAAACATCAGTCACTTCTTAAAATCAGTAAACTTTCAAACTTTTAATTTTTCATCAAAATTCCATATCTCGAGCTAGGGACCTTAGAATTCGATTCCGGGTATACTCTCAGGTCCCAAATTATGATACGAACCTACCGGGATCGTCAAAATACGGATCCGAGTCCATTTACTCAAAACGTTGACCAAAGTCAACTCAAATGGTTTTCAAAGCAAAATTTCATATCTTTCAGAGTTTTTAACATAACAGCTTTCTGGAAATACGCCCGGACCGCGCACGCAACTCGAGGAGGGTAAAAATGAGATTTTTAAGGCTTTGGATCACAGAATTACATTTTAAAACATAAGCCGACCTATCGTGTGATCACAATTTAATACAAGTGTCGAAACCAAAAGCGGAAACAAACATAATAACTTCCCAAGACTGGTAATACTGGGTCACGAACTCTAACTGAATACATGTAATGATATCAAGGATCGAATATACAATACTGTTCGAATAAGAATTGACAGTATAATAAAATAGAAAGACTCCAAGGGACTGCGACGACCAAGAAACTCTACCTTAAATCCTTGTGATCACACTCTAACCTCTGTCCGAATCCGATATCTCCAATACCTGCCTCTGCACAAAAATGTGCAGAAGTATAGTATGAGTACACCACAGTCGGTACGCAGTAAGTATCAAGACTAACCTCAGTGGAGTAGTGACGAGGCACAGTCAAGACACTCACTAGTCAAATAGCCTGTGCAATATAGCATACAAAAATAATAGAAAGACAAATAGCAGTGATAGCAACAATAATCAATTAGTGATATAAACAACAAGGTAACAAGAACACCATAATTATTGCTCAAACGAATAAGGAACACAAGTACAACCAATTAATCAAGTCCTTCAAATATAAATATTTCACATATAATTTTTTCAAATAAATATATTTCGAATATACTTCTTTCAAATAAATATCTTTTGAATATAATTCCTTCAAATAAATATTTTTCGAATATAATTCTTTCAAATAAATATCTTTCGAATATAAATTCTTTCAAATAAAAGTCACTCCGTGACACCTCATTCCATAATAATAAAACACGGGTCTCAGTCCACTTTCATATTTTCATGGCACCTCGGGACCATATTTCTATCCTAACCACACGGACAATTCACATGACAATAATAAAAATTATTATATTTTCCCAACACCTCGTGCCCACATTTTATATCACATCTGCATGGACAGTTCACATGCCAATAACATAATCATTATATTTCTCTGGCACATCGTGCCCACATTTCATATCACATATGCACGGACAGTTCACGTGCCAATAACATAATCCGTCCGGCAATATTCACAGGCTCAACATTTCATCATAGATCATACTATTATCAAGTTTACCAAAACAACAAGTCAAGTTGCACAAGATATAAAAATAAACACAAGAAAAATCACATCACATGAAAATCACCAGCACAATAACCCCACATCAGCACATAAAAATCGCCAACACAATAACCCCACATCATTACATATTATCCCTGACAATAGCCACCCTTATCACTCCTATAATAGCCTCCCTTATCCATCCGCCCTGACAAAATCAATGGCCACCCTTATCACTCCTATAGCCACCCTTATCACTCCTATAATAGCCTCTCTTATCACTCCATGTAATAGCCACCCTTATCATTCCGCCCAGATAATATCTCAACACACATAATAACAGTGAAATGCTACCCTTATGTCTGCATAATATCAATAGTGGAATGACACCCTTATACACCGCATAGCAGTAACTCAAATCACACAACAATTTACATAGAAAATTATCACAACAACACAACATAATCAACTCGTAATTACAAATTGCCCGTAGGCCACAACCTTTCCAAAAGTACAATGTAATCAATTAATTTCATAGAAAATAGCCCCAAGGCTCACACAGCGTATATAAAACTTTATAAACAATAACAAGGATGGAAAAATAGCTCAGCACAGGACAACACCTTCTTAAATCCAAATTTTAGATAAATGTACAAATGCCTCTTTTTAAACTTATTTAATTAATTATTTGCATATGAAAAATTCACAATGTGATTAATTCCAAGAAATATCAAATCAACAAATACACTAAATTCACATAAAAATCCAAGTGGCAATCACCCCAAATTATTATATAAAATACAAACTCGATAAAACAAATTAAGGATTTACTAAGTTCCAACAATTTTCAATTTAATACATAAGGGTATCTACGAATTTTAACCGATATAATTTGCACATATAAATCGAGTATGCACTCGTCACCTCGCGTACACGGCGTTCAATCACACAATTTCCATATAAGACTCATGGTTAGGCAAGATACTTACCTCAAACCTCGCTCAATCAATCAATAAGAAGACCTTTGCCTCGCTTTTCCAACTCCGATCGGCTCGAATCTTTTATTGCCGAAATCTAAATTTTAAAGGTTTGGAATTAACCAAACGGACCAAACACCAGCGAGTCAGTGACCATGACCGGAAACTAGCAACGGCAAACTCGACCTCGACTCTCAAAACTCCTTTTACTAATTGTTTAGGACTGTTCGGGGCTGTTTTGGGATGGGAGTTTGACGGTATTTTGATGACCTTATGGAGGTATTGCAAGGCCGTTTTGTGACTGATTTTCCAGCAGNTTTTCGTGACTGATTTTCCAGCAGTAACACAACTATTTTGGGGGCTGATTTCGGGTCAGTTTTGAGCTTAGTTTCAGAGTTGTTCTAGCTACATTTTTGGAGTGATTTTGGGGCAATGTTTATGTCATTTTTTATGAAGCTTTTGGCTGCGTTTTCATGGTAGAACATAGCTGGATTTTGAGGTGTCCTAGATTTGATTTTTTGGGACTATTTTTGAGTAGTTTGATGCTTGTTTTAGGACAGATTCGAGGTTGTTTTGGCACTTGTTTGCAGCTATTTTTTGCTGCACTTTTGGGGTGGATTTTGAGGTCATTTTTGGGCTATTCTTTGTTGGGTTTGAGGGATGGAAAATAATGGTTTTAGATGGTTTTTTTGCAGATGGGTTCGGGTGAAGAAAGAGGAGCTTTACATAGCTATAAAACATAGTGACAACTGTTGTAATTTTCTGGTGGAAAGGGACTGTTGCATAGCTTCTATTCTTTCATTGTTGCTGGATTTGTTTTTCTTCACCTCCGATGCCGAAACCTACCAAGTCAAGTTCGATTGATCTCAAATTTTGCAAAAAAGTCATAATTGACATTAAGGACCTACTCCAACTTTTGGAATCAGAATCCGATATCAAAAAGTTCACTCCCGGTCAAACTTTCCAAAAATCATCCAATTTTTCAACTTTCACCAATTAATGCCGAAATGACTTACGGACCTCCAAATCAATATCTGGACACGCTCCTAAGACAAAAATCACCATACGGAGCTATTGGAATCATCAAAATTCTATTTCAAAGTCGTTTTCTCAAAAGTCAAAACTCTAGTCAACTCTTTTTACTTAAGCTTCAAAAATAAGAATTGTTCTTTCAATTAAATTCTGAATCTTCCGAAAACCATACTCGATCGTACATATAAGTCATAATACATATTATGAAGCTGCTCGGTTCCTTAAACCGTTAAACGGGATGCCAATTCACAAAACAATAAGTCGGGTCGTTACAGTTACATCCGCGACAGACGCGAGATTTGCCAATGCGTCTGCTTCTGCATTTTCCTCCCTGGGTATTTACACGGCTTTTAATGTTTGAAATTGTCTAAGCAATTCTCGTACCTTTTCCAAGTATTGCTGCATTCATGCCTCTTTTGCCACGTAAGCCCCCTGCACTTGATTAACCACCAGCTGCGAGTCACTTTTGATCACAATTTATTCGATACTAAGTTCTCGTGCCAATTCCAAGCCTGCAATCATAGCTTCATACTCTGCCCCTTTGTTAGTGATTGGATAACATTTTATTGCTTGTCTTATGACCTCACCTGAGGGTGGAATTAGAACAATTCCTAAACCTGCTCCTTTAACATTTGAGGAACCGTCAGTAAAAAGGGTCCAAGTCCCCGGATTAGCTCCGGCAAATACCTGTAGGTCTTTCTCTGCCTCAGGAATTAAATTCGTGCTAAAATCCGCTATAAAATCTGCTAACACCTACGATTTTATTGTAGTTCTAAGCTGATATATGATATCATACTCACTGAGTTCTATTTCCCATTTAGCTAGTCTACCTAATAATTCTTGTTTATGCAGTATATTTCTTAAGGGGAAAGTAGTTATAACAGAAATAGGATGACATTGAAAGTAAGGTCGTAACTTCTTAGATGCCTTAATTAACGCTAACGCAAGCTTTTCTAGGTGTGGATACCATGTCTCAGCATCTAGTAAAGACTTACTAACATAATAAATTGGGGATTGTTTACCTTTATCTTCTTGTACCAACACCGCACTCATCGCTACTTATGACACAGCAAGGTAAATGAGCAATCTTTCACCGTCTTTTGGTTTGGCCAATAAAGGCAGGTTTGATAGATACAACTTTAGGTCCTTGAGAGCTTGTTGGCACTTATCAGTCCATTTAGACTAATTTTGCTTTTTCAGCACTGAAAAGAATTTAAATCTTTTTTCTGATGACTTTGATATAAACCTCCCCAGAGCTGCTATCTTGCATGTTAATCTCTACACCTCTTTCTTGCTCGTGAGTATATCTGGTATCTTCTTAATAACTTTGATCTATGCAGGATTCACCTCAATACCTCTGTTAGAAACAAGAAAACCCAAAAACTTACCTGACGCCATGCAAAAGCACATTTTTCTGGGTTTAACTTCATGTTGTACTTGCGGAGAATCTCAAAGGTGTATGACAAGTGTTGAAAATGATCCCCTGCTTGTGTCGAATTGACCAACATATCGTCTATGTAGACTTCCATAGTTTTTCCTAGATGTTCTTGGAATATTTTAGTCACCAATCTTTGATATGTAGCTCCAGCATTTTTCAAGCCAAATGGCATGACTTTGTAACAATAAGTACCCATGTCTGTGATAAAAGAAGTTTTTTCTTCATCTAGAGGATCCATTTTTATTTGGTTATAACCTAAATATGCGTCTAAAAAACTAAATTGTTCATGACCTACAGTAGAATTAATTAATTGATCTATATGCGGTAAGGGAAATGAATCTTTAGGACAAGCCTTATTTAAATCAGTATAGTCTACGCATACGCGCCATTTTCCATTATTTTTTGGAACCACAGTGGTATTAGCTAACCAATCAGGGTACTTTACCTCTCGTATTGAACCAATTTTTAAAAGCTTTTGTACCTCATCCTCGATCACTTGATTTTTTAAGGACCCATGCTTCCTTTTCTTCTGCTTAACAAGTGGGTGTAAAGGATCCTCATTCAACTTATGAGTCATCACCTCCGATGGTATACCTGTCATATCTGAGTGCGACCAAGCAAAGCAATCTGCGTTAGCACGTGAAAATTCAGTTAACTTACCTTTCATTTCTGGGCTTAAATTTGCTCCGATGTAAACTTTTCTGTCTGTCCAGTGGACAAATAATATTATAGCTTCGAGCTCCTCGGTAGTTGTTTTAATATTTTCATTTTCTTCTGGCTTTTGAATAACATCGGGTCTCGAATCAACATCAGTTTGTCCTTGCGTGTCTTCAGTTGAGGTTTTCTCAATAGTGTCCTCAACCGAATTTTGTAATTGTTATTTTGTGTCTGCATCATTGGCTACCGTGCTTGCGATCACCACTGAGTTAATACTTCTTGAAGCTTGTTGATCTCCACGGATCTGACGGATTCCTCACTATGAAGGAAATTTGATAACTTGATGCAATGTGGAAAGGACATCGTCCATATCATG
Organism: Nicotiana otophora; assembly: GCA_000715115.1. NCBI lineage: Eukaryota > Viridiplantae > Streptophyta > Magnoliopsida > Solanales > Solanaceae > Nicotiana > Nicotiana otophora. Next base: position 8,747 of record AWOL01S0084827.1, read on the forward strand.
GATCCATGGTCTTCCCAGAATTATATTATAGGCCATGTCCGCGTTTATCACTTGGAACTTTGTATCCTTGATGACCCATTCTGCAAATGTGGTTAGTACAACTTCCCTTTTTGTAATAATGTTCGAATTATCAAACCCGGACAAGGACCGCGCTTTTGATATGACCTTATCATTAGCTTGCATCTTTTTCACCACCCTCAGTAAAATGATGTTCACTGAGCTACCTGGATCAATCAAAACTCGTTTTATGTTAGTATCATGTATAAGTAAAGATATTACTAGTGCATCGTTGTGAGGAATCATCAAGCCATCCGTATCCTCATTATCGAATGTTATATTATCGCCATTCAAGACCTAGCAAACTCGCTTTCCGTGAGTGACCATGCTATATATATATATTACTGCATTGACCTCATCTCCCCCATTTATTATATTGACTGTTCTTTTTGGTGATGGAGGTTTTGGGGGCTCTTGTCTGTTCTTCATGTATGATTGCCTTCCTTTCTCACTGAATAGATCAGTAAGGTAACCCTGCTTTAACAAATGCTCGACCTCTCCTTGCATAAACCTACAATCTGTTGTTCTATGGCCATGATCATTATGAAATTTGCACCAGAAATCTGGATTTCTTTTGCTTAGATATGATCTCATTTCTTTAGGCCATCGCACCTTATCCCCCATACCTCTTAAAACAACCACTAACTCAGAGGTACTGATGTTAAAGTTGTAATCTCCTATTCTTGCTTGCGTATTGGAATCATTGCTTTGGGCATCTCGTTCCTTTTTGAACCTGGATGAAGAACTCGTGTCCTTTTTGCCTTGGTCTTGAATCGAATCGTGCACTCTCCTGTTTAGATAGAGAGTCTCGCCCTGGAGGTCCCATGTATGTCTCGTACCTATTTTTATCGGACCTTCTTTCTGATTCTGAACGTCTCGATCCTGGCCTTTCATCGGCCCTTGGCTGTGCGATCGTATCTTCTTCTATCTGCAACTTCGTACTATACCTGTTGTACACATCGTTCCAAGTTGTTGCTGGAAATTCTCGCAAACTTTCTTTCAGCCTCCTCGTGGCTTCTGAACATTTCTCGTTCAAGTTGCTTGTGAATGCCGTAGCCACCCAGTTATCAGGTACTCGAGGTAACATCATCCTCTCCCGCTGGAATCTATCTACGAATTCCCTATGCGATTATGTACTCCCTTGTTTAACCTTAAAGATGTCTTCCATCCTTTTTTCAACTTTTTGAGCCCACGAATGTGCTTTTATAAATGAATCTGCAAGCTCGGCAAAATTATCAATACAATTTTCGGGTAAAAGAGAATACCACGTTATCGCTCCCTTTGTGATTGTTTCACCAAACCTTTTAACCAAAACTGGTTCGATTTCCTGTTTGGTTAAGTCATTGCCTTTCACACTAGTAGTTAATGCAATTACATGATTTCGAGGGTCAGTTGTTCCATCATATTTAGGAATATCAGACATTTTAAACTTTTTGGGAATTAGTAAAGGTGCTACACTTAGCTTCTAGGGTTGTTGTGAATACTTGTTAATATACACCCATTTGACTACGGGTGGTACGTCTGGTATCTGCTCTATACGATCGTTCTGTTCCTTCAACTGTTTCTGCAAAGTTAGCACAAAACTTTGTAAATTAGAATTATTTGGTGTACCTGACCCTCCATCACGAGATTCAGTATGATTTTCTCCACTTCCAAAATTATTAATCCCTGAACGCGGGTTCTCCAAAGTTGTTGTATTAACTGGTGGAGGAGTTTGAACCTCATTGAATAATCCTCTAACAAAAGCTTGTAGTGCACTGTTCACGTGTTGTGAAATCAATTGCTTTAGAGTGTCTTGCTCCACGGTTTGGTCATTTCCCTGGTGATCATCAGTACGTGAAGTGGATCTTTCAGGCAAATTTCAATGGGACTATTGAGGGGATCCCGTAGGTATGTGGTGTGGTGGAGTTGTACCTTTTTGGTTCAGCTGGTTGTTGTCGTTAACGGTTGATATATTTGATTGTTAAAGATTGGAAAGTGAATAGATTATCAGATTCCCGACAATAAAATCAATTTGTTTAACCCAAAAATAGATTTCTCGGTCGAAGTCAATATCTAGAAGAAATCGGGTTACTGATAACCAAGATTTACTTCACTTTCCCAATAATTTGAAAGAATAGATCAAGGAATGGAAATAATTGACAAAGAAAATATGAAATGAACTGATAATCACTCCCAAAATTATGGCTTAGAACTTTGAGAGCAAAGCAAAGAATAACTGTATAAATTTCAATAATAATTGTTACTTTTTTATTACAAATGAGATTTCAGTCCTTATATAGGAGCATACAATTATAATGGTTCCCTTACTTAATTTGGGCTCACTAATGATATTAATTATCTTAATTGTCCGTTACCATGTATAACCGTAACGGAAACATTTATGATTAAAGATTCCTTGTAACTGCACCGATTTTCCTTCCTTATTTATGACAGGTTTGTGTATCTTCCCTTCTTCACAGTNGTCTTGATTGTCCGTTACCATGTATAACCGTAACGGAAACATTTATGATTAAAGATTCTTTGTAACTGCACCGATTTTTCTTCCTTATTTATGACAGGTTTGTGTATCTTCCCTTCTTCACAGTCTTTATTCATTTCGTTCATGTTTCTACTTTTACAACTGTCAGGTCCGATTGTTTTCTCAGTGTAACCCATGGGTGTTTCTCTCGTGCCTTTTTCGCATTCGTTAACTCGTCTAATTAAGAACGCCACTTATCCTTACATCGATATTCCACATACCATGCCTATTCAGCTTATTGATAGTCCACGTGTAATGTCATTTTCCACCAATACACCTTAATTGTGTCAAAATATTGGGTGATATGGGATCCATCACTTCTTTAGATGAGGTGCCTTCAACTTTGTAAGAGAAATTCACTATGTTCTCTCTCAAGCCATCCGTAATTACCTACCGCTGCCTAGCAACTCTAACTCCACCTAAGTACTTGGCTTTAGCCTCTGCTTCTGTTTTCTTTACTCAAAGAATCTTTTCTGCTTCTCCCTTATATACACTAGCAAGCTGCATTCTTTGAGCTACAATACAACATACAACAAGCACATGAGAAGAATATACTTTCACTACTGGAAATTTGCCCTACTACAATGGATTTTTAGCAACGGTTACAGAACCGTTGCCATANAGGAGTTTGAACCTCATTGAATAATCCTCTAACAAAAGCTTGTAGTGCACTGTTCACGTGTTGTGCAATCAATTGCTTTAGAGTGTCTTGCTCCACGGTTTGGTCATTTCCCTGGTGATCATCAGTACGTGAAGTGGATCTTTCAGGCAAATTTCAATGGGACTATTGAGGGGATCCCGTAGGTATGTGGTGTGGTGGAGTTGTAGCTTTTTGGTTCAGCTAGTTGTTGTCGTTAACAGTTGATATATTTGATTGTTAAAGATTGAAAAGTGAATAGATTATCAGATTCCCGACAATAAAACCAATTTGTTTAACCCAAAAATAGATTTCTCGGTCGAAGTCAATATCTAGAAGAAATCGAGTTACTGATAACCAAGATTTACTTCACTTTCCCAATAATTTGAAAGAATAGATCAAGGAATGGAAATAATTGACAAAGAAAATATGAAATGAACTGATAATCACTCCCAAAATTATGGCTTAGAACTTTGAGAGCAAAGCAAAGAATAACTGTATAAATTTCAATAATAATTGTTACTTTTTTATTACAAATGAGATTTCAGTTCTTATATAGGAGCATACAATTATAATGGTTCCCTTACTTAATTTGGGCTCACTAATGATATTAATTGTCTTGATTGTCCGTTACCATGTATAACCGTAACGGAAACATTTATGATTAAAGATTCTTTGTAACTGCACCGATTTTTCTTCCTTATTTATGACAGGTTTGTGTATCTTCCCTTCTTCACAGTCTTTATTCATTTCGTTCATGTTTCTACTTTTACAACTGTCAGGTCCGATTGTTTTCTCAGTGTAACCCATGGGTGTTTCTCTCGTGTCTTTTTCGCATTCGTTAACTCGTCTAATTAAGAACGCCACTTATCCTTACATCGATGTTCCACATACCATGCCTATTCAGCTTATTGATAGTCCACGTGTAATGTCATTTTCCACCAATACACCTTAATTGTGTCAAAATATTGGGTGATATGGGATCCATCACTTCTTTAGATGAGGTGCCTTCAACTTTGTAAGAGAAATTTACTATGTTCTCTCTCAAGCCATCCGTAATTACCTACCGCTGCCTAGCAACTCTAACTCCACCTAAGTACTTGGCTTTAGCCTCTGCTTCTGTTTTCTTTACTCAAAGAATCTTTTCTGCTTCTCCCTTATATACACTAGCAAACTGCATTCTTTGAGCTACAATACAACATACAACAAGCACAGGAGAAGAATATACTTTCACTACTGAAAATTTGCCCTACTACAACGGATGTTTAGCAATGGTTACAGAACCGTTGCCATAGACAGGCTATCGCCATGGCTATAACCGCCCCCATAGCCTGACCAACCTATTGGTACAGTTATAAAAGTAAACCGTTGCAATAGTGAGCAAACCGTCGCCATAAAATTCGACGATATGTTAAACGGTCGGTATAGTTGTCTATTGTGACGGTTTCTTGAAGAAAAAAAAAAGGCTTTGGGTACGGTTGTGGTTTTCCCCCAATTTTTCCTTCTCTAATTTTACTAATCCCGCGCAACAACACAACCTTTGTTGTAATTAAAATATTTTTAATTTTTAATTCCTACGAATTGGTCTTTCAGAATATATGAAAAAGTATGTTCCCACTTATTACTCACTTAGATAATATCAAAAGCCAACATCTCAAGCCCTAATATTCTCCAACCCCAACCCCTCTGCCAGGCACATACCTTCGGCGAGTCTAGTCCTGTAGACTCAGAAGCGGATCCAGGATTTAAACTCTATGAGTTCAACTTTTAAAATTTTTAACATTGAACCTATTATATTTTTAAAGTTATGGGTTCATCTCTGCTATTTTTGTAATTTTAATGATTTTTTACATATAAATTTTTACTCCGCGTCGAAAGTTATGGATTCAGTTGAACCCGCGGAATATATGCTACATCCGCCCCTGTCTGGACTCACCTTCGTCGAGCTTCTAGGTCTCACTTGAGATATGTTCTAGCAGAGAAATTTATTTTCTTTCCGTTGTGGGTAGGCTTTAGAAGAGAAATGTCAAGAGTACTAAGTTAGTGGTAGATTATTCTTGGGTCTCTTTATTCTCTCTATTGTTTTGTTAAGAGTTCAAATTATATTGATAATCCATGCATATTTATTTGGATTCATGTCAACAATTTTGATTCTAAGGTTCCTTGTTGTTTCTTTGAAAGAAACAGATCGGTTTTTCCTTGGAGGGAGGGGGGATGAAGGTTTTCTTGCTGTTTCGTTTGGCAATCCAATGTGTAAACACACTGTAAATTCTTTTTGGATTACTTCTACTTCATAGTGAAATTAACATAAAATTCTTTTTTTTCTTGTAAAGATTGGATCTTTCCCAAAATCAGAAACACTCTAAGTCTTATTCTTTTGTGTGCTTTTACTTTAATGTTAGATGATTGAGTTTCAATTAGGGGAATTTTTAGGTACTTTTCCAGAGAGTTGTGATATTAAAAATAGGTTTTTGGGTTTACTCAAAGTCTTTTAATTACTGTAGAAATTGAGTTAGTGGAGCTCATAGAATATAAGAGAAATG
>AWOL01S0084844.1:3048-15285 GCA_000715115.1 Nicotiana otophora
TAATTACACAAGTTTGATAACGAGGTATAAATAAAAATATTCATGTCCCGGAATTTACGTATATTTTCCTAGTCTTGTAAGTTACAATATTCTCCTTATCGGAACTTAATATTCAATTTAGTATTTCCTTTTTCCAGTCAAGAGAGCAGAAAGTCTATATATACAGTATTACAGTATTTTTATTATTATCGAGCTATAATCGATGGGGAGGCCCCTATTAGGCAACTTCTGATCAGATGGTAAGTTATATATCGAGCCTACTGTGGCCGAGCGCCTATGAGTTAGCCCAGTTGGCAGAGATACAGAGCCTAATATGGCCGATCGCCTATGAGCGAGCTTACTACGGCAGAGCAGTTATATATATACCGAGCCTTATAAGGCCGGAAAACTTTTTTACTTACTATATTAAGAGAGTTGAATCAGTATCAACAGGTATGCATATCTTCATATTATCATTGACTTCCAGTTGCTTTCAGTTATTATATTATCAGTTCAGTTTCAGCTTACGGTATAGTGCCTTACATACTGGATACATTATTTCGTACTAACGTCCCTTTTTCGGGGCGCCGCATTTCATGCATGCAGGATCAGACAGATAGATGGGTAGACCTCCTTAATAGGTGTTACCCAAGTTCCGCTTGATCGGTAAGCTCCTTACCCTTCGGAGTTGATGGGTCTAGAGCTTTACGTACATCGTTGTGTGTGTGTGTGTGTGTATATATATATATATATATATATATGTCTTATGAGTAGGTTAGAGCCCTGTTCCGATCACCGTATATCCATCAGTAGAGGCTTGTAAATATATCATGTAAGTTAATGCAGTATGTTGGGCTTGTAGGCCTTTTATGTACATTTTGTTGGATTGTTAGCTGTAGTAGTTATGACGGTCTTGTCGTCCCAGCTTTTTATTTAAATTTGGTCAGTATTCGCAATTGTCTTGAAATGTGGCCCATGGCCAAAGTATGACATTATATGTTCAGAGTCCCTTAGTCGCAAGTTGGTACGCGAGGATTAGGTGAGGCACCGGGTGCCGGTCTCGCCCCCAGGTTCAGGGCGTGACAATAGTGAGATTCTATAAGCAATTGTACATAGAATCAGAGGTTTGAAGACCAGTATTGAATTTAACTAGGGACCCTAAAATCACAGAACAAGAAAAGGAATTGCTCTAGAGACCATTTGGGTAACAAGAAGTTCTTGATAGCATAGACTATGTGGTATTGACATATTGATTGGACCAAATGGTTTTAGCATGGGCCTTTTCACTAAATTTTGGAATATTATAAATGAAGGCGTCATGATGAATGCTCGAAACTTTCATAGCCAGAAGTTTCTTTTAGAAAATCCTAAATGTCACTTATATAGCCTTAATACCTAGGAAACATAATGCAAAAGAACTTAGAGAACTATCACCTTGATAGGTAGTGTGTACAAAATTATATCTACACTACTGCTAGAAAGACTCAAAGTAATGATGCATAAGCTGGTTGACATACATTAAGTGACATTTATCAATGGAAGGCAAATAATAGATGTTGCACTTATTGCAAATGACTGCCTTGACTCAAGATTGAAGGAGAATAACCAAGGAATCTTATGCAAATAATATATAGAAAAAGCTTTTGACCATAAGAACTGGGAATATTTGTTAAATGCATTGAGGAGAATGGATTTACTCATCAAAAATAAAATCAGTTGGATCAAGTTCTGCATATCCATAGTTTACTTTTTCTATCCTTATTAANTTCTTATGCAAATAATATATAGAAAAAGCTTTTGACCATAAGAACTGGGAATATTTGTTAAATGCATTGAGGAGAATGGATTTACTCACAAAAATAAAATCAGTTGGATCAAGTTCTGCATATCCATAGTTTACTTTTTCTATCCTTATTAATGGATCACCTGAAGGTTTTTTCCCATCTTATAGTAGATTGAGGTAGGGCGATCCTCTTCCTTTCCGTATCATACTGGCAATGGTAGGTCTGAATAATATATTACAAACAGCCCAATGTAACAGCTGGATTAGAGGTTTTAAAGTCAATAGAAGATGATGCAAATATTTTCTATGATGTAAATGAGAAATAAATGAAGATATTAAGGGTCATCCTAATAGTATTTGAAGGGGTGTCATGACTACATATTAAATAGATAAAATTGCAATTTAGGCTTGGGTAACTTAGTTGAGTAAGCCTCTAAGTTAGGACTATTCCTCCTATTCATCAGAATGGATATGCTATGATAAGAGCTTGAATGACTTGAGGAATATGATACGACTGTCATAAGAATACAATATGCATCTCACATATGTGATACACTAGCACCATACGGACTTGTGAGAGGTATAGCTGATTACCAGTGCAAAGTCATCATGGTACTTGAGGAAGAAGAGGAATTGTAAGCTCTCAAATAATGTAATTGTGGCTTTAATTAAAGTGGGGGAGCTTACCATCAACGATTGAATCATATGTGCATGTGCCATTATATCTCCTAGACTAAGGTGTAGTTGTGTCTTAATTATGACTTGAAAAGTGTGACATCATGGTTGACTTGGCCAATAAATTGTTGGATGTGTGATGTACTACATCTGATTGGCATGACGATATTATTGGATGATCCGGGTTTGTTAAATTTTCTAGATATAATGTGGAGTGAGGAAATATTCATTGAGTTGCCTACGGGCAAGATTAATTCTCCTAAAAGGATGATGTGCAATAGAACATAACTTGGTCAACATGTTTGATTGTGCATCCGGTATTTGAGTAGAGTGGTCGATTCTCAAAACAGATTGAGGCGTTAGCAAGTTTCAAGAAGCAGTGCTTGAGAGGGCACTAGATGTTTCACTAATTGAGAACTTGAGTTTTCATTGGATTATGCCTGGACTTGGGGAACTACTACATTAGTGTTTGTATGACTTTGCAGAATCAGAGAGATAAAATGAACAATACTAAATTCAATGGAGGAATCTTTAGAGTGAAGGTATCAGTTAGAGATACTTTAGTGTGTGAGAAGGGGATAGAGAAGCTTATGCTTATTGTGATGATATTGCTTTATGTTGGGATCACTTGTGTGATTTTGGTTGAAGACCATAGTGCTTTGGGAAAACAAGTGATGTCTTAGAGGGGAATCAAGAGTGTCACGACCCAATTCCCACTATAGACCGTGATGGCGCACAACGCTTCTATTTGGAAAGCCAACCACAGATCCACATGATGATTGATAGTTTATAACGCATTATGAACAAGTGATGAAATAAATAAGCAAAATCATTTCGTTTTTATAGTAAACTACTAACATTTATCTTCAACGTTAGAATACAATCAAAATATAAAACCAAATATCATAACAGAAATACAATCTTGAACAATGGTCTAAAATTCCCAAAACTCGGTATCACAAATGCATGAGCATCTACTGGAATATACAAGAATACTACAGCAACTGTCTAGAATGAAAAATAGGCAGTATACAGTAAATGAATGGAAGGGGACTCTGTGTACTGCGGTTCGTGACATAGAAGTTGCAGCTCACCATAAAGTCTCCTCAACAGTTGCGCACCAGTATGACCACCAAATGTACCTGACTCAGTACCTGCACAATTAGTGTAGAAGTGTACTATGAGTATGTAAATAAATATGTATCTAGTAAGTATCTTGTCTAACCTCGAAGAAGTATTGGCGAGAGGTCGACATCGACACTTACTAATGGTCCAGTAATACGAAGTACAATAAAAGTAGACAAGTATCAAGTATAGCAAGTAGCAACAAAACAAACATATATGTATAACATGATCCTCAACAGACGAATAAATACGGAATCATCAACTACTAAGTACCACCTCGAATGGAATGTATGAGGCCAATATCCAATGTAAATGTCAAATCTGAGTCACGATACTCATATTACGCGCCGAGTCCCTATCGGAATATTTTGCACGGTTCCGCCACGGGGAACGACCCGATACCATAAGAGTGTTTCATAGTGTTGCCGAGGCGAATAACCCGATCCCATTAGAGTGTTTCATAGTACTACCGAGGTGAACGGCCCGATCCCATAAGATTATTTTATAGTACTGCCAAGGCGAATGGTTCGATCCCATGAGAGTGGTTTTGATATATCCCATCGTGGTTGTACGACCCAATCCATATATGCATCTCATAACACAGCTAAAGGACAAACAACTCAATCTATATTAAAACTTTAATTAGTCCTAAGGTGATCAGCTCGATCCCATAAGAATAGAGAAACATTAATTAGGTCATCCGCCCAACTCGCAAATATACGTGCGAGTTAGGAAATCATGAAAACTTCCGAAAAAATAAGTACAACACAAGAGAAATCCATATGAGGAAGTACGATTTTGGCGGCTAATCAAGTAGCGCGCCAAGTATCTAGAATAGCAAAGCCCGATACTCTACGCACGTCTAGTCTCATGCTAAAAAATGAATTAAAACATTTGAACAGGTAAGAATAACTCAAGTAATACAGTTAAAGCATGTGTGAGACTAAGTCTACCCGAACATAAACAAGAATCTAACATACTCATGGATGCTCGTCACCTCATACATTCCTAGCTCCCATAACACATAGCATGTAACAAATAAAGCACCTACGGGGATAAATTTCCTGTTACAAGGTTAGATACGAGACTTACCTTGCTCGAGCAAACCAATCAAAACATACTCAAAAACCCGTAATTTAAAACAAATCTCAACTCCACACGAAAAGTCAACAAAGTCAACTCCTAAGCTCACGCGCTCGAATTCCAAAATTTCTAGCAAAATAAATATTACCCATAGCACCACGAATTTAAATATATAACTTATTCCAAATTTCATGTCCAATAAACTCAAAAATTTCATTTCTAGAACATCTTCCAAAATCCCACATTTTCCACCTCAAATCATGAATTTACAAGTCTAAATTTATACATATTCATGAAATATAATAAAAATGGGTTGGAAACACTTACCCTCAATATGCGGATGAAATGGCCCTAAAGAATTACCCCAAAATCAGCTCCAAATGATCCCAAAATGAAAAATGAGGAGAAACCCCGAAATTCCAAATTATAAGGTCTGCCCAGGCACTATCTTTCGCGAACGCAGCACGTGCTTCACGTTCGAAAAGCCCAACTCTTCTTTTGCCAAAACTCCTCTCCGTGAATGCGATAAAGGGCCCGCGAACGCGATGCCTTGCCAGGCCTGCCTTACACAAACGTGACCAAACCTTCGAGAAAGTGAAGGCCAAACCTCCAATCCCAGCTTCTTCTTCACGTACGCGACCTCCTTGTCGCTAATGCAAAGCACCACTCCCCCAAGCCTTCTCAAACGCAAATCACCCAGCACGAACGCGAAACATAAATAGCCTCCAGCCCAATTCCTTCATCGCAAATGCGTGCTTCCCACAGCTTTCGCAAAGAACAATACCGGAACCAACAACACCAAAATACACCCACGTGGTCTGGAACCACCCCGAAATGTACCCGAGACTCACCAGATCTCATCCAATTATACAACTCAGTCCAAATTTCTTATCCAAACTTACCCAAGTGCTAAACGCCAAAAATAGCATAAAAACCTAGAATCGACAATAATAATCCTTTTCTTAACTTTCAAACTTTTAAACTTCACTGAATGAGTTATGAAAACTTCACACAGAGGTTCCAATCAACTAAGTAAGCCCATCCAATGTCCTGAAACACCGCCCGAAGTCTGGTCATGCCAAAGTCAACCCCAAGTGAAACGCAAATTCAAAAACCTTCAAAATGCAAACTTCCGATAATAAGCGTCAAATTGCTCCTGACTCAACCCGAACATACTCCCAAGTCCTAAATCACCTTATGAAGCTATAAGAACCTTTAAATCCATATTCTGAGGTATTTTCCTTAAAAGTCAAACCTTGGTAAACTCTCCCACTTTAAAGCTTCTATTATGAGAATCAGTTTTCCAAATCAATTCCGAACTTCTGGAACATCAAAACCAAACATACAAGCAACTCATAATGCATCATATAAAGCTACTCAAGGTCTCAATCCACCGAACAGAATGCTAATACTCAAAATAACTGGTCGGGTCATTACATTCTCCCACACTTACGCTCGTCCTCGAACATGCCAAGAGTCGCTCCAATGCTACCAAATAGCCGTGTAAGCTCCTCATACAACACCTATGCTGCCCCAATCTCTATAAGTCCATTAACAAACCTCCGACTGAGGATCCTTCATTCGACCTTAGACCACAAGCCTAAGATCCGAGTCTTGTATGCATACACTATATTAATCCCTACAAGCTGCATCAAGTCATACGTATAGCCTCAAAATATATAACCACACGATGTTCCCCATAACTCATATGCCCATAACCATATCTTCTGCCCGCAACAACTGTTCATTACTGAACCCGATACCGTTAACATACCTCATACTACATAGAGCCCTGTGCGAAGCCTTCACAATACTTGATGATAGTAACATCTAAGAACTCATGACCACCAATCAGAACCACAAGTCATGAAGTTCTCTCACACCATAAGAACCATTACCAAATTCCGAGTTAACTAATGGTAGCCTTATTCCAAACATAACTTATCTAGATCTAAGTACATTAATTATAGGCCCAATGACCTCATTTCAACCACTACAAGTTGTTGGACCGACTGGCCACATCAAATACCATCTAGAATCTTATACAATGCGATCTGTGAGCCAAGCAACCACAACTTGAATATGACCTAAAGGGAACCAAAGTACAAGAACTATCGAGCACGCGTAACACATATAACAACCGAACAAAATGCTATGAATTTATACCATAGAGGATAAGCAAAACACACAAAATAAGTACACGAAATTATACCCATTATCTCATTGTTAGGGCATGCAACCCAATACCTGATCCAAACGTAATACTCGTGGTGGCATGCCACCTAATACACATATAATAATTCGCATGGGAATACCCATCGAGCGGAAATGGTTGTATTTACTAGACACATGTATATCAACAACAAGTGCACCAACTGTATAAACATAACCCTGGGGAGATGGATAGCATAATGTGCTAGGGAAAAAGGCCAAGCACGACTAAGTATATGCATAAACAAATCAACATATCGAGAGCCATCTCGCTCATATAGCGCAACAAAACCTACACAGGACCGGAACATGCATGTGAATAATCAAGAAGCCTCACAATCCATCATAAGAGCAACGCATGAAATAGATTAGCGCATGAATAACATACATCCTGTCCGATGACATATCCAATGATAACTATGATGATGAATATACCTTCTTATTAGGCCCACCAATATGCCTCCCAAATTGGGTCAATAGCCTTCCAAAAGTCCACAATGACCCTATCCATGTCACCTACGATCAGTTGTCAAATCTTGAACACACTTCCACAATCCACAACCAAATGAATAGTCTGGCTCTATGAAATAAAATCTCCAAACTATGAGAGTACCAGAATCTCCGTACATGATATCTAACTCTCTCACTTAAATAACTAATACATCAAACATACACAATCACCTCAGGAGAAACACTCCTATAAAATCTTTTGCACCAAGTACCAAAACCTGGACCTTAGTGGCTACCAACTATACTATTTATGGAATGCTAGTCAAGCATGCACAAATCAATAAATAATGCCTCTTCCACAAGGCACACCATTTTCAAGCGACACAAAATAGTGCTAGCATACTCTTAAACATATGAAATATCTCCCGCTGCCTCAAATTTTATGACATTCCTGTCAAAACAGAATCGTAACCTCGACCCTTCAATTCCAATTCCACGCAGCTCACTATATCGATCATGCTATCATGAGAGAGTACGAGAATCTCGTTATCAATTCTGAATCATGAATAGAATACATATCCTCTCGACTAGAACCTTGCACTTGACTTCATTCAAGAGAAAATCGTAACACGCAATAATCCTTCCATAACCTTAGAAGACATCCACTTCATGTCACGGTCAACACCGTCATAACTCCTCGAACCTCTTTGCATATAACCAAGTCATCAGAACTGAATCCCCGTGAATAAACCAAGTCATATAGATGCCCAACCCAAAGTGTATTGCCACACAAACAGCTGTAAAGACCTATTATATCAAAGGAACTGATCATTTCTCTTACCACGCTGATCCAAGCCACTGCTAAACTGACCCAACTCCTTCAGATCCCTCTTAACTTGCCTTCAAGATACAGTCCTCTTTCCCATCACACTATGGCCCCAATAAAATTCATCCCAAGTGATCCCCACATGAAACCACGTTGTCCTATGACTCATACACCACTTCATTCCCCTCTGCTACACCTAATAGTACTTCAAACCGATATGCTCGTTCTGAAGAGACCTTTTGTGACTCCAAAAATGTTTCCTCCATCTCTCTAATACCCAGAACCAATAATGATAAAGAAATTTTTCAAGTCTCTTCTATAATTCCATGTAAAACTCAATCCTTAGTCATACACAAATCTTGAACCCTTAGGCACCACATCTTAGATCCCGAGCCTACTAGCACCATTCTTGAGAGTCACCTACTCTGACTTAGCCCCGACTACATAGACAACAACTAGTGCTCCACTAGCACATGAATAATCTAAAAGAAGCACCCAAGAGAATCCTCTCTCATTACACACTACATCCACAAAAGACTAGCAAACTTGAGCCATTCCTAAACCTTTATATATATATATATTAATAAGGTTAAATGTAACACACACCCATCAAATTCCTTGCCTGAATTACCCTCGATGTCCTCTTCCTTAAGTCATAACTATTCCACAAACTTACCAAATTCTAGAAACTACAAAACACATGACTATGTGATCCAATTATCAATGGTAGGCTCCCCCCTTGTCTTTTAGCCAAAGCACATAACCCAATAACCCATAATGACATTTTCTCCTCAGTTACCATGATCTTGCACTATCACTCAACTGAATTTCTCACAAGCTCATACTGCACTAATTATAACTCATCCAAAAATTATCAGTCCCAAATGCACATTCAACCTCATGACAGCCATGTCATCTTCCTCAAGCGATCCAAACCCATGTCGTAGCACACACATCGTATTGGATAGAAGCTAAAATGCTTCATATGGAACTCATAAGAAATCATATAGCCCCTAACCTTCTCATTGGAGATAGCCCACCTATGTAACCTCATAACGACATCCTCCAACGACATTAACGTAGTTATAACCACTATGAAATCAGTTCATCCTCATGGATCCACATTCGTCCACCGGTTGTAAGAATATGTTCATTCCATAAACATCAACTGAAGGTCCAACAACACGTTCAAAACTCGAGACTACATTGCACTCCAAAATGATAATCAAGCATTTACATTCCCTCCGCATTCCAAGCAACTCTTTTCATCACATTCGAACATTCTAAGTACAGAATCCACTATCCCAATTGAAATGCACAAACTTAGTCATTTGTCCTCATTATCGCACCAAACTCTCTCGAACCGTGTGGCTACCCTGCCACAAAATCCATAATGATACGCTCCCACTTCCACTCCGATTTAGCCATCTTTCGAAGAAAATTACTCGTTCTCTGCTGCTAATTACTTGACCTGCTAGCAATTCAAGCACCACAAGACATGTCCAACAATGTCCTTTTTCATCCTCCGCCACCACCAATATGGCCTCAAATCATAATCCATCTTCATAGCACCCGGATCAATAGAATGGCATCAACTCTAAGCCTCCTCAAGGATCATCTCTCACAAACCATCAACACTGGAAACACAGATTTGACCTGAAGTCACAACATACTTTTACCACTAAGGACCACCTCCTTAGCACCGCCTAGCACCACCGTATCCCTATGGTCACACAAATGGAGACCACTAGACTAATGAGCCTTAATGCACTAAAACAAGGATGACTATGTGTGAACACAATAGACAACTCCACCAAGTTCCAAAAATACCCAATCTTGCAAACCCATCGGCCAAAGCCTGAAAATCCATAGCCCAAATGCCTCTCCTGCACTTGAACTAAATATCGAAATCCCAATCATAAATCGAATAATCCTCCCCCTGAAGCATTCACTGTCGTGCAACTGTATCACGATCCATCTCCTGAAACAACTGTATGGAACATAAAATAGACAGTATACAGTAAATGAATGAGAAGGACATAGAAGGCAGTTCACCACAAAGTCTTCGCAACAGCTATGCCTACGCACCGATATGACCTCCAAATATACCTATCGCAGTAGTGTAGTATGAGTATTTAAATCAATACGTACCTAGTAAGTATCTAGTCTAACATCAAAACAGTAGTGGCGAGGGGTCATCATTGACGCTTACTAGTGGTCCAGTAATACAAAGTACAATAAAAGTAGACATGCATGTAGCATAGTAAGTAACAACAAAGCAGACATATCGTATAACATGATCCTCAACAGAAGAATAAATACGAAATCATCAACTACTAAGTACCACCTCGAATAGAAAGTGTAAGGCCAATATACGATGTAAATGTCAAATCCGAGTTAAGATACTCATATACGCACTGACTCCCTATCGAAACATTTCTCATGATTCTCACAAGGCAAACAACCCGATCCAATAGATGCATCTCATAATACTGCTGAGGGACGAACAACTCGATCTATAATTGTATCTCATAATCCTACCGAGGCGAATGACCGACTCCCATAAGAGTAGTGCTGAGGCGATCCGCCCGATTCCATAAGAAAAGTGAAACTTTCGATAGGTCATCAGCCTAACTTGCGAATATACATGTGAGCTAAGAAATCATGAAAATTTTCGGACAAATAAGTGCAACACGAGCAAAATCCGTATGAGAAAAAATAATTTCTGCTCGTAATCAAGTAGCGCGCAAAGTTTCTAGAATATCAAAGCTCAATACTCTATGCAAATCTATTCTTAAGCTAAAACATAAAGTAAAGCATTTGAACAGGTAAGAATAACTTAAGTAATACAGTTAAAGCATGGTGTGAGTCTAAGTCTACTCGGACATAAACAAGAATCTGGAATACTCACAGACGCTCATCATCTCATATGTGTGTAGCTCCTATAACACCTAGCATGTAGCAAATAAAGCCCAAACATGGGTAAATCCCCTCTTACAAGGTTAGATGTGACGACCCCAATTTCCCTCCTTGGATGTCGTGATGGCACCTAGTTTCTAAGATTAGGTAAGCCTATCAAATGAAAGATTATGAAAGAAATAAAGGCTAAGAACATGATATAAACTAACAAATCTCATAAATATCTCGAAAATGGAATCACATCTACAATGCTCCCAAAACCTAGTTTGACTGAGTCGTAAGCTCTATAGAATACACTAGAATGTCTACTATAACATTGTCTGAACAAGAAATACAACAAAATGAAAAGATAATAGAAGGTGACTTCGAGGCCTGTGGATGCCGAGTAGGTATACCTTGATGTCTCCGGAATACAGCTACAATCAATCACCAATGTCCAGCATGGGCAGGCGTACCTAGATCTACACAAAAAGATGAGCAGAAACATAGTATAAGTACACCACAATGGTACCCAGTAAGTATCAAGCATAATCTCGGTAGAGTAGTGATAAGGCGAGGTCAAGACACCTACTAGGACATAATAAATAGAATTAAAATATAATAACGAGAAGTAATGGAAGGCAAAGAAATAAATGATAATGAAGCATGTTAATAACATAGACTATTGAAAGAATTGTAAGCATAGACATAACAATAAAGAAGCCAATAAAGAGAACCACGACAACCAAATACGAACAAATTGTTCAGACAAGGAAAACTAAAAGCAACAAGAACTGTTCCACCAATAACTCTTTTCAACATGAGATGCACAACAAGAATTACAACCAGGGTACCGCTTCGTATACAACAAGAATGAGAATCGAGGTACCGCCTCATATACNTGAACTAAATATCGAAATCCCAATCATAAACCGAATAATCCTCCCCCTGAAGCATTCACTGTCGTGCAACTGTATCACGATCCATCTCCTAAAACAACTGTATGGAACATAAAATAGACAGTATACAGTAAATGAATGAGAAGGACATAGAAGGCAGTTCACCACAAAGTCTTCGCAACAGCTATGCCTACGCACCGATATGACCTCCAAATATACCTATCGCAGTAGTGTAGTATGAGTATTTAAATCAATACGTACCTAGTAAGTATCTAGTCTAACATCAAAACAGTAGTGGCGAGGGGTCA
>AWOL01S0084862.1:0-17427 GCA_000715115.1 Nicotiana otophora
CCTTAGTGAGTGTCAAAGTCGGTCATCTCGTCTCTACCACTTTGAGATTAGGCTTGATACTTATTGGGTACACGTTTACATACTCATACTACACTTGCTGTACTTTTTGTGCAGGACCAGAGACAGGTACTAGTGGAGGACCTATCATCACATACCCACGTCATCCCGAGGCATAGTGGTGAACTGCCTTTCTAAGCCGTTCTGCAGCTACCAGTGTCTCTTCTTATATTTACATTCTGTCTATTTCATTTCAGACAGTATTTGGAGTTTTGTATAATCTTCTAGATGCTCATTCACTTGTGACACCAGGTCTTGGTACACACATTGGTAGAGTTTGTATTTATATTTTTTTGCTTTTAAATTTTATCAATGTATGCTTAATTTATTAGTTGGCTTGCCTAGCTGTAGTATTGGGCGCCATCACGACCTACAGGTGAAATTGGGTCGTGACATTTATCGTACCTTATCTGTGCCCTCTTCTCCTTATTACTCTCTCCGGTCCATAATATGTGACTTTTTTGTGTTTGGCACACCCTTAATAAAATACAAACTCCTAGAAAACAAATAAGTATTTTGACTAAATTATCCGTAATTAAATTTTACATATTGTTAACTTGACACATTGGGATATATAAATAGGAGCAAATTTGAAAAACGATAGTTAATTCATTCTTGATTATGTAAAATTGACACTTATTTTGGACCAAAATAAAAAGGCCAAAAAGTCACATATTATGGACCGCAGAAAATAGTATTTTTATCGTTATCCTCTTCTTCAATTCTATTGCTACTGTTATTTCCTTTATTTTGGTTATCATACTATTTTTGCTACCAATACTTTTCTTCCAGTATTTTTATCATAACGGCTTTATTATTTCTCAAACTTATTTTTATAAATTTTTTTGGACGAGGGTCTATTAGAAATAATTTCTTCCTAGATCCTACTTATAAAATTACAATGATTATATTGGTGACGAATAAGCCAAGGTGATCGACCCACAAAACATAGCTCTATTGAAAATATTTTTTATTTTATATCTCACTTATAAAATTATACTGAGTATATTGTTGTTGTTGTTGCTGATAAATAAGCAAAGGTGATCGCACACAAAAAAAGTATGTATTGACAAAGTACCTGTAACTTTCTTTTTGTCTAATTTCTAATGTATTTGATAAGTTCATATAAATACACATTTATAGCGTCTCTGTTCGATAAAGACACATGAAAAGCAAATAAAAAACCACTGTAACACATCCCTTCTTCTCCATCTCTGCTCTGCTCGCTCCTTTTCTCCCTTTGAACAAAAATCATGCATTTTCTTCTTTTTCTTCTTCTCCTTTTCCTCATTCTCCATTTTCACTCCTCCGCCGCCGCAAAACCACATTTCCTCCCTGAATACCGCGCATTACTCTCCCTGAAAACCGCCATTACCGACGACCCACAATCCGCTCTCATTTCATGGAACATCTCCACCAGTCACTGTACATGGAAAGGTGTCACGTGCGACAAATACCGTCACGTGACTTCACTAAACATCTCAAATCTCAACCTCACCGGTACTCTCCCGCCCGAAATCGGCCAACTCCGTTACCTCGTCAATCTTTCCGTCGCCGTCAACCAGTTTTCTGGCCCCATTCCCGTTGAACTCTCCGTTATCTCAAACCTCCGTTACCTTAACCTCAGTAACAACATTTTTAACTTGAGTTTCCCTCAACAGCTTACCCAACTAATAAACCTTGAAGTTCTCGATATTTACAATAATAACCTGACCGGTGAACTTGCCGTTGGGGTCCATAATTTGACAAATCTTTATCATCTTCACCTCGGCGGCAACTTTTTCACCGGCCGTATTCCACCGGAGTTCGGCAAATTTCCTTTCCTCAAATACCTTGCAGTTTCCGGAAATGAACTCGCCGGAGATATCCCGCCGGAGATCGGAAATATCACTACTCTTAAGGAACTTTACGTCGGATACTACAACACATTCTCTGGAGGAATTCCGCCGGAGATAGGGAACTTGTCCGAGCTCGTACGTTTCGATGCTGCTAACTGTGGACTTTCCGGCAACATTCCGTCGGAGATAGGGAAGCTTAAGAAATTGGATACTTTATTCTTACAAGTGAATTCTCTTTCTGGGTCTTTAATACCCGAAATTGGGTATCTAAAAAGCTTAAAATCTTTAGATTTATCCAACAATTTGCTCTCCGGAGAAATACCGTTAACTTTATCGGAGCTGAAGAATCTCACTCTGTTAAATCTTTTTCGTAACAAGCTTTATGGGTCAATACCAGAGTTCATTCAAGAGTTGCCGAAGTTGGAAGTTTTGCAGCTCTGGGAAAATAATTTCACTGGAAGTATTCCAATGGGTTTGGGACAAAACAGTAAGTTAAAAACGCTTGATATTAGTACCAATAAGTTAACTGGAAATTTGCCCCCAAACATGTGTAGAGGCAACAATTTGGAGACTTTAATTACTCTTGGTAACTTCTTGTTTGGCCCAATTCCTGAATCTTTGGGTCAATGTGAATCACTTAGCAGGATTAGAATGGGTGAAAATTACCTAAATGGGTCAATCCCAAAAGGGTTGTTAAGTTTGCCGAAGTTGACACAAGTTGAACTTCAAGATAATCTTCTTACTGGTACATTTCCAGTGACTGGTTCTGTGTCAGCTAGTCTTGGGCAGATTAGTCTTTCGAATAATCGACTCACTGGGCGTTTGCCGCCCAGTATTGGGAATTTTAGTGGTGTTCAGAAGTTGCTTCTTGATGGGAACAAGTTTTCGGGCCGAATTCCAGCTGAAATAGGGATATTACAGCAGTTGTCTAAAATGGATTTCAGTGGTAATGGGTTTTCGGCCCCGATTCCACCCGAGATAAGTAATTGCAAGGCTTTAACTTTTATTGATCTTAGTAGGAATAAGCTATCAGGTGAGATTCCTACTGCGATCACTGGTATGAGGATACTGAATTACTTGAACGTGTCGCGAAACCATTTAGTTGGAAGTATTCCTGCATCTATTTCTGCAATGCAGAGTTTAACTTCTGTTGATTTTTCATATAACAACTTATCTGGATTAGTTCCTGGTACTGGTCAATTCAGTTATTTTAATTATACCTCATTTTTGGGTAATCAAGATCTTTGCGGACCCTATTTGGGTCCTTGCAAAGAAGGTGTAGTTGATGGAGTTAGTGAACCGCACGGGAGAGTCACATTTTCGCCTTCTATGAAGCTTTTGCTTGTTATGGGGTTGCTTGTTTGCTCGATTGTGTTTGCTGTTGCTGCGATTATAAAGGCTCGATCTTTAAGGAAGGCGAGCGAGGCTCGTGCTTGGAAGCTTACCGCGTTCCAACGCCTGGATTTTGCTTGTGATGATGTTTTGGGATGTTTGAAAGAGGATAACATTATTGGGAAAGGAGGTGCTGGTATAGTGTACAAGGGTGTAATGCCAAATGGTGAACAGGTTGCTGTTAAAAGGTTGCCGGCTATGAGCCGTGGTTCTTCACATGATCATGGGTTTAATGCTGAGATACAGACACTTGGGAGGATTAGGCATAGACATATTGTTAGATTATTGGGATTTTGCTCAAATCATGAAACGAATCTTTTGGTTTATGAGTACATGCCTAATGGGAGTCTTGGTGAAATGCTTCATGGAAAGAAGGGAGGTCATTTGCATTGGGATACTAGGTATAAGATAGCGTTGGAGGCTGCGAAAGGCCTTTGTTATCTCCATCACGATTGCTCGCCTTTGATCCTCCATCGTGACGTAAAGTCAAACAACATTCTTCTGGATTCCAACTTCGAAGCACATGTTGCTGATTTTGGACTTGCCAAGTTCTTGCAAGATTCAGGAACATCAGAATGCATGTCTGCTATTGCTGGTTCTTATGGCTATATAGCGCCAGGTATGCTATCGAAATCTTCACATCTTCTTAATGTTGATTCTGAAGTGTGTTCCATTCAAAACTAGTTTAAAATGACTGTAAGTTGTCAACTAAGATTGCAATTTATCAGTCTCTTCAAGTGTTTATACATCATAAGTGTGCTGCTATGTGGTAGTCGTTGGTCCTTGTTTAGCCGGTAATGATCAATCTCCTTGTTATAACACGAATGACATGACTCGTATAACAGTCCTTGATCCGTAGTTAACTAGAACAATCTAGTAAAAGATGAATGCCTATGTTCATAGATAAGCCTCGTAACTTTGAAAATCACCTACCTACTTGGCTGTTGGTTCGATTCTGACTTTTTGAGTACTTATGCTACTGAAAAGCATTTCAAATCTAACTTACTCTCTGAAGCAAAAAACACTAATAAATAACCAGTACTTGCATTCAAATCTGATTTCTTGCTGTTTTGGGCTAAATTGTTTAATCTTGACTAACAAATTTGCTTATTTTCAACTGCAACATAGTTTTTTCTAATTATATGCCTAAATACTTTTTCATTTCTTTATTGCAGAATATGCCTATACACTCAAGGTTGATGAGAAGAGTGATGTATATAGCTTTGGTGTGGTTCTGTTAGAATTGGTGAGTGGGAGAAAGCCAGTTGGAGAATTTGGTGATGGCGTTGACATAGTCCAATGGGTAAGAAAAATGACGGAAGGGAAAAAGGAAGGAGTTCTCAAAATCCTTGATCCAAGACTCTCAACAGTTCCCCTTCATGAGGTGATTCATGTGTTCTATGTCGCAATGCTATGTGTCGAAGAGCAGGCTGTTGAACGCCCCAAAATGCGCGAGGTTGTGCAGATACTAACTGAGCTTCCCACTCCATCTAATACAAAATCAGGATATTCAACAATCACCGAGTCACTCCCATCATCTGCCCCTGCATCGGAGTCGCCAACTTCAGCTCCCGGAAACACAAAAGATAACCATCAGCCAGCACCTCAATCTCCTCCACCTGACCTTCTCAGCATATGAAATGTTTCTTCTAATGGAGGGTGTTTGTTATTTTAGTTTGATTCTCTTTCTTTAGTTTTAAAATGAGGTTGGGCTAGCTTTTTGTTCTTTGCTTTTGATAAATTCAGTTTCATTGGGGGTTGGTTTATGATTTAGGCTAGCTTTTGTTAGGAAGTGTTTCATTGTATAGTAAGATTGGAAAGGTATCTGAGTAACTACTAATGAACTTTATCCTTCACAATTTCCCTTTGGCGTTTTTGCTTTCTGATATTGAAGGAATTTCTAATAGGCTTCTGGTCCGACTCCAGTTGCTGCACGTATTTGAAACTTTTGAGTGTATAGACCTGTTCTTCTATCTTTCTCCCAATTTAAATACCAGATTTTGTCTGCAGCTTAATTACTCACATTTCCTATTCTTGTTTGTTTTCTCTTGTTTCATTCTCCTTTTTTTAGTTTTCTTATGACTTTGGTTCTAGCTTTTGTTCTTTCTTCTTGAGAAATTCAGTTTTGTTGGGGCAGGTTAATGATGATATAGGTTACTCCTGCGGTCCATAATAAGTTATTTTAGTCCAAAATAAATGTCTTTTTTACCTAATCAAGAAGTAATTAACTGTGTTTTTCTGGATTTGTTGTTATTTACGTATCCCAATGTATCAAGTTTACAGTATATTACAAATTTTAATTAATGGCAATTTAGTCAAAATATCTTTTTTTCTTCTTTTAGGAATTAATATTTTTGTAAGGATGTGATAAAGACTAAAATGTCACTTATTATGGAACGAAGAGAGTAACATTATTACTCCCTTTATCTCATATTAACAGATGCGGTTACTAAAAATAGTTATCTTAAATTATTTGTTACTTTAGAAGTTTAAGATAAAATTATATATATATTCTTTTATCCTTAGCAAGAGATTAAATATTAAGTAATGAATAAGAGTAAGAGTCAAAATCTCATCTAAATTATTTTTTCTTAAGAAACATGTACAAGAGAATCATGTATAAACGCGGAGAGCAAGAAGCTTTTCTTTACTGCACAGTAAGTTTGGCAAGGTTTCTGACTAGCAAGATATTCTTCACATATTAATTCTTGGTTGCTTAAACTTTTATTGCAACTGCTACTAACTTATGTAATCAGCACAATAAACGATAGCCTGAAAATTGGGGTTTTCTTTGGGAATGGTTATAGCTGCCAGTTAGTTGGCTCAGTTTCTTAGTGAGTATAGATTAATGTGTAGTGTAAATGAATTGTTTGTCCCCAGAAGAGTAAGATTTGACCACAGATTGCTGAACTCATGCAGTGTTTTTCAATTTCCGAGACTAGTGGGTATACTTTATAGATGACAAAGTCCTTGGCTTCTCTACTTTCAATGACTTTTTTTTCACTTCAGAAACAAAATAAATTAGATGGCACAATTTTAACTCTTATATAGATTCAGTTTAAAGTTGAAAAAATAAGTTCTTGAAAATGAGATGCAAAATTAAAATCGTATTAGGATATGCATTTTACTTTTGAAAAGAATTTAAAGTTTTGTGAGTAGAAAACTTCAAAAACTACTCTAGAGCTGTTTTTAAAATTTAAAGATTATATTTTTAAAATCTGTCAAAAATAGTTAAAATCTATAAAAAATAAATATTTCAAAATAAAATTTGAAAAAAACTTTAAATTTTATGGCCAAACGGGAGCTTAATGGATTGACTTTTAAAGTGCTAAGTGGTGACTTTATTGTATTGTTAAAATTATAGAATTAGATTTAATATTTATTGAAAGTTTTATGAGTTTTCACATAAAAATTTATACTTCAAGTCAAAAATTGAGTTCGGATAAATCCAATGTTTCAGCACGAGATTGTTGCATGTTTCTAATAATAATTGTGTTAAAACGCTTATTGTTCTACTGAATATTTCCTACCTTCACTAAATAATTATAGTCAAATAATTCTTCAATCAAGATTTAGATAAATGAGAATAAATTGCTCTTTAAACGAATTGCTTTTAGAATTAAAGCATTCAGAGCTGAGAGTCTATATGAATGCTAGAGTTACCTCTAAAGTACGTAAAGCCAAGAGGACAAGTGAGACTTGTTCGGTAAAAACACATTCATCCACGATCGTTAAGTTCTGAGTTCGAGTCACGATGAACAAAAAATATAAAAACATTATAGATTCTACTGAATTGGAAAAGATTTAAAGAAAAAAAAAAGTAAAGCCAACAGCCTAACACTAGGTTCCAGTCTCCTCATTAAAAGTAAATGTACTTCAGATCTGCCACAAGTTTTTGTTGCATTTTGTGGCACGGCCATTTTTATGGACCATGAGGGCAAAGGTAAGTAAAGTGAAAAGATACCAAAATTCAAATCAAAATAATTGTCGGGGCTTTTTCAGGAGTGGTCTGCTTTAAGATGTTTACAATCTGTCATACACGTGCCTCATATGCTGCAAAGGGCCTTTTTTCTTGTTTGCAAAGCCATATTGTACTTTTTGGTTGATAAGCTTTGAATTTGAATCCTAAAATGACGTCATTTGTCCTTTTAACACTTAAAATCATTTAATTGGAAAATAAGTTATTTCATAATTAATTATCCTGGGATTAATTATTTTATTCTCTTATAGGAATAAAAAGCTATTACAATCCCGGAATAAGTTATACCACAATTTTATCCAAATCAAACGTAGGTGTATGGGGTAAAATTAGTTTATAACGGATGGTCGAATGGTAACATGACACGTGGAACCGAAGATAGGCAAAGGGCAAGTCAGGGAACAACCAATACCGGATACAACGAATGTAATTGATATCGGATAAATCTCGAATGGAGCATAGTCGACGGGAGAAGGTCAAGGGTTTGTCATCGGATAACATTCAATGAGGGAATATTTACTAACATTAAATGGGCGACCATTGCAGAGAATATTTGCATTCACGGGCTACCGTTACATGTTCATCAATGACTCTTTTATTTTTATTTAAGAGGAGCTTGATCCTAGGATGTTGTTTCCCTAGGTAAAACTTTAAATAGTAAACTCAGTAGCCATTGTAGACACATGAAACATTCTATACATAAAAGGCTATATTTTACTATTTTGCTCTGAAATTAACAACTTTCTCTCACTTTGTTGTTATTTCTATTTGTGCTCTCGAAAACGCTGGGTTCAGAGCTAGGCTTGTCATCTTATTCAATTAAATTATCAATTTTAATCTTATCTCTTTATCATTTTTGGATCAAATCAATTTGCTTGTCTATAAACCACGTAATAAATTTAATTGTACCGTTTTGCGAGTAAATAGTTTGGTGCCCACCGAGGGGCTTAGACAATTGCGTAATTGCTTTGATCCATACGTGTATTACTAACTTGTTTTGATTCTTTCCTTAGTGAAAACGATATGGAAGCTAATGATATCAACATCACACACAACGTTGAGGGTCCCAACATGATAACTCAATCAGTGAGACTCGCAACGAAGAGAATGAGATAACCCGAGTTCGAGATGGCCAGTATCTCCGGCATGTGCAGGAACTGACACCCAATGATGCGGAGGAAGAACATGTCGTGGAAACAGTTAGAATCCTGAGAGAATAGCAAAAATCAATTATGAAACACCTCTCAAGACAGGATGAGGTGATGATAGAGTTAAAACAAGCATCGCCAGGCACCTCAAATAACGCGAATGGAAGGGCCCTGATTCCTCCCAGTGTTCATACAAACCAAATGGCTAGAGGGTCGATAACAACACCCCAAGGGGCGAAATCGGTTTTGATGAAGCCGGAGGGATCGGTAGCATATCTGGGAATAATATCGGGAATGATCCCTTCAAAACAGAGCTTATGAGGTTTATGAGAAAAATGATGAACGAATGGATCAAACTGCAAAGAGTTTCACGCTCGGAAGGATCAGATTCCGGGCGCACCACCAGTACTAAAAGGCACAAATTCGAAAAACTACACACAATTGTCATTTAACCCGAGCGCAGAATCAGAGTTAATTCCAACGAGGTTTAAGATGCTGGACATACCAAAATATGATGAGATTTCGAATCCATAAGAGAACATTACAACCTACACCACAGCTGTGAAAGGGAACGATTTGGCTCAACATGAGATCGAGCCAGTCTTGTTGAAGAGGTTTGGTGAAACCCTCACAAAAGGGACCCTAACATGGTATTCTCTCTTATCCGAGCATTCAATTGACTCTTTTGAGATACTTGCAGACTCGTTCATTAAGGCCCATGCTGTGGCAAGGAAGGTTCAAGCAAGAAATATGGATATATTCAGGATTACATAGGGCGAGCCTGAACTGCTACGTGAATTCATGATCCGCTTCCAGAAAGAGAGGGTGTTGTTATCGGCGGTTCTAGATGAGTGGGCAGCTGAGGCATTCACAAAGGGTCTAAATTCGCGGAGCTCTGATGCCTCCCAAAAGCTGAGGGAAAACCTGATTGAGTTTCAAGAAACCACATGGGCGAATGTCCATAACCAATATGAGTTAAAAATAAGGATAAAAGACGATCAACTCGGGTTC
This sequence comes from Nicotiana otophora, assembly GCA_000715115.1. Lineage (NCBI taxonomy): Eukaryota > Viridiplantae > Streptophyta > Magnoliopsida > Solanales > Solanaceae > Nicotiana > Nicotiana otophora. The sequence goes on from AWOL01S0084862.1 coordinate 9,426, forward strand.
TCGGAATCAACCAAGGGACGGGATCGAGACAAAACCAGGACAAGTTTAAAAGCAACTTTGATGCGGATCAGCGGTCCTCTAGAGGTCATGTTTTGCCGTATGAATGAACCAAAGGTCATAGCAGCAAAGGGTTTCGGTCATCGGATAAGTTTGCTCCCAATAGAAGAGTTGATCGTGGCCGGAACAGTAGGTCATTACAGGAGAAGGAGGTGCTAGGGGCCCGAGACTCTACGTATCCCAGGTAATCAGATTATAACTTTAACATCAGCTTAGTAGAGTTGGTATCAACAATGAGTAATAACAATGAAGCACGGTTCCCGAAGCCAATCCGATCAGATCCTAGCAAGAGGGATCCCAGTTTATGGTGTGAATACCATGGGACTCATGGCCATAGAACTGGGGACTTTCGACATCTTCGTAAGGAGGTGGCGACATTGTTGAAGAATGGACATCTCAAGGAGTTTTTAAGTGACCGAGCCAAGAACAACTATGGCCGAAGCTGTGACAATACAGAGCCTTCGAAGGTAGCAGAAGGCTCCTCTCGACTAACTATCAACATGATTTTCGGAGGAAATGAAGTCAATGGTGTAACCTTTTCAGCAGCAAAGAAAACGAAGATATCAGTGACTCATAACAAGAGATTTCGAGAAGTCGCAGAAGATGACATCACTTTCACAGAGGAAGACGCTGGCGGACTCCTTCTGCCACACAACGCCGCTTTGGTAATCTCTCTCAATGTTTTAGATTTTAAAATTAAGCGTGTTTTGGTTGATCTAGAAATCCCAGCCAACATCATTCAATGGAGAGTTCTGGAAAGAGTGAAGCTGACCGGGAGCACTATTCCAGTGACAAAACTCTTAGATGGATTCAACTTGATAAGCGTGACAACCTAAGGAGAGATTTTGTTGCCCACACATGCCGAAAGAGTAACAAAGACCACTCTATTCGAAGTGGTGGACAACGATATATGTTATTATGTAATCCTCGGTAGGCCGTGGATACACGAAATGAAGGTTGTGACCTCAACATATCACCAGTTGTTAAAATTTCTAACGCCGGAGGGAATCAAGAAAATAAGTGTGGACCAACTGGCGGCGAAGGAGATGAACGCAAAGACCGTTTTTGGCAGCAAGGAAAAAAAGTTCGATAAGTAGCAATTACAGGAACCAATGCCTTCTCCCTTTCCGAATGCATAAGGTAAGGGTGAAGAGTCGTCGGAATCCTATCAGGTTCCAAGAAATTTTCAGGTACCAGAGGAGATAGATGCCACTAAGTCAACCACAGAGGAACTCGAGCAAGTGGCTTTGTTCGAGGAGTTTCTGAAAAGGAAGTTCCATTTGGGAATATGTTTAAATCCTGAGCTCAGGTCAGGATTTATTAATTTTCTCAAAGATAACGTAGACTACTTTGCTTGGTCGCATTCGGATATGACATGTATCCCATTGGAGGTGGCGGTCCACAAGCTGAGTCTGGATTGAAACTTCGTACCGTTAAGGTAAAAGAAATGCCCAATAGCCGAGGTCAAGAACAGTTTTGTTAAAGAAGAGATAATCGGACTACTTAATATTGGTTCAATCCGGGAGGTAAAGTATCCGGATTGGTTAGCTAACGCAGTCGTAGTACCCCAAAAGAATAACAAATTTAGGATGTGTGTAGATAATAAAGATTTAAATAAGGCATGCCCTAAAGACTCGTTTCCATTGCCAAACATTTAACAAATGATTGATGTTAAGGTCGGACACTAGCTAATGAGTTTCCTTGATACTTACTCTGGATATAATCATATTAAGATTGTAAGGTCCCGTAAAATTTCGCAAAGAAATTTAAGGTTTTGTGGTGCCGAAGTTCGCCGCGGCTCGGACCTTTTGGGTTGAACAATGCGCTAGGAGTAAAGGAAAATGTTTTGGAAGAAAAAGACATTTTTACTGCCCGCTATGCGGTTGCAGAATCACTCTACGGGCCGCAGAATGGCCACAGAGTGAAGCAGTAGTTGGGCAAGTTTGGAGGAAAGTATGTTGTGCATTATGCCACCGCAGAATAGGTTTGCGGTGCATTATGTAACCGCAGAACAGGTATGCGGGCCGCAGAACTACCGAAAATGCAACCCATATTTTCCAGTTCAGGGACACCAATTGTGCGGCCGATTTGCGGACTGCATATCCATTCTGCGGTCATTATGCGACCGCAGATTGTGTTTCAGAGCTTAATTTTTCTGAATTTTATAACCCGACCCCATTTTGATAAATAGTATTTGAGGCTCATTTTGAAGGCAAAAATATGATATCTTTAGAGAGAAGTGAGAGGGATCAAGATCTTGTCCAAGCTTCGAAACCCAACAAGGAAATCTCACAATATCTTCACTCAAGAGGTAAAGTTCTAACCCTACTCTTCAATTTCGAGTTTGGGGTAAAAGATGGGTGATTGGGAGTATGATTCTTGGGTGTGAGAGTATTATGTATACATTCATGTACCAATAAGATTTTTGGGAATACTGTTGAGCTCAAATGGGTAAATATTGGGTTGTGGAATGAAGAAAATTTTGTAGAAGAACCTTGTAATCAAATTTGCACACCTAGTGTTTGATGAAATGCTCAAATGAGCTGAAACCATGAATATCTTCCTAATTTGTGTTCAATTTTGTTATGTCTCAAAATAGATTGGGATTTCTAGGATTTCCGAAATATTGTAGTAATTTAAGGAAAGCTCAAAGCGAGGTATGTTAGCTAAACTCCTCTCTTAGAACTGAATCCCACGGTATTCATATAATTCATGTAATTTCCGAGTTGTTCATTATAAAGTAATCTATTCCGAATAAACTTGTATTGAAAGATATATGTTCAATACGTACCCCAAATGCTTTTATCATGTTATGTTATTATTTGAGAATGTGGTCAAAGTATGGGTTATGCATTAAAAATATTTCGACTTCAAGTCAAGTTCAAGCGAAGGCTATTATGCCAAATTTTGTGAAACATCTCTATGTGCCTAAGACTCTTAATTGCTCATATATGTACAACAAACTTTGATTTGAAATGCCTTGTTGTTGATAATGATGATGATGTTTGAAAGTGAAAAAAGTGAGCATGATATACTAAATACGACCGACGTGCCAAGAATGATTTTATAATTATGGCCACTAGTGCCAATGAAATGAAAAGATGTGAAAGAAGTACGAAATGAGATGATTGGTATAAAAAGGATGATGTCTCGAATGAGACGGCCTAACCGATCGGGTCGTCATTGGACTCCATGCTAAAAGTGCGGTGGTATTGATATTGTGAACATTGGTATTGTGAACGGTGTCATGTTGGTAATAAAGATAGCCCATTTAAGATATGAAAATTTATTTGAACATTGTCTTGATCCTAATTTGAGGTTTGATGTTGTTTGTGGCTTCCACTAATATTATGATTGTTCTTTCTTGTATTATTTATCATTCTATTGAGAGGGTGTTTTGTCATTCATACTAGTACTATTCCATATGTACTAACGTCCCTTTTGCCGGGGGCGCTGCATCTTCAATGGATACAGGTGGTTCATTAGCATGAAACTTTGGTCCTAGTTAGCAGTTACTCCCTATTCAGCAGGTTTTGATGAGCCCTACTCTATTTCGGGCATGATATCATTTGATGTTGTAATAGGGTTTTGAGATATATCCGGGGCCTTGTTGCCGGCATTTCCATATTACTCTTCAGTTGTACTTAGAGTCTCCGTAGATAGGTTATGGGTGGTGTTTGATGTGGGAAATTGAACTAGAAATGGTGGTATTTGGAAAACATGTTTTTCATTATATCTATAGTCTTGTAATATTTTGGAAATTATGAATGAAGCTGCTAATGGAAATGAAATGGGAGTTGTTAATAAAATCTTTTCAATGTTTGATTAATGGAGTGCATCTCCTCTTTATTTATGGATGAGTTTGGGTAGAAGAAAATCTAACAGGCTTGCTCGACCGGGTTCACTCGGTTGAGCGCCGGTCGCGCTCCCCGAGTTTGGGGTGTGACAAACTTGGTCTCATAACCTAAGGTTTTAAAGTGTCCTAGGATGTCTCAGAGCCGTGTCTAGTAGAGTCCTTCTTATCGGTGTGTTGTCGACCACATCTATAATGGGGAGGCTACTTAGACATTTAGGAATTTCACACTTCTTTGATACTCCTGATCGTGCGATAGAGCTCAAGATAGGAAGCTAATTTCCTCGCCATGTCTCGTTTTCCAGATGAGTAATCCACGCGTTCGAAGAAACGAGGAGGGAATGACCGCTCCATTGAATATGTGGGAGATTACACAAGAGTTCGTTGGGAGAATGCATCGAGCCGTGGAGGAATTGGAAGAACTTGTTGCTATGGAAAGTGTCCTTGTTCCTACCAATGCCACCGCACCACCGGATCGTATGGTGAGAGAATCTAAGAAACAAAAGAGGGTTGTTGGTGCTAATGAACCAAAATGTTTGACTTGCAAGAAACGTCACTTGGGAACATGTTGGATGACTCTTAAAATATGTTACGGCTGTGGAAAGAGGGGGCACAAGAAGAACAAATGCCCTATGCTGGTGTCACGACCCGGAATTCCCACCGTCGGGGCCGTGATGGCGCCTAACATTTCACTTGCTAGGAAAGCCAACGTTAGAGAATCATTTAACCAATCCTTATTCCATTCAGTAATGAACAACAAATTAGCTAAGATAAAATATAGTGAGTGCGGAATAATATAAAAACACTGCATTAATTACTACCACCCGGATCTGGAGTCACAATTCACGAACTTCTAAGATTTCACTACAAGTAAATGTCTAAAGGAAATACAACTGTTTTCGATACAAATGAAACAGTAAAGGAAATGCATAGAAGGGGACGCCAGGGCCTGCGGATGCCAACAGGACTATCTTGGGTCTCCAAATAGATCAAGCCAGCAGCTAGACTCAGGGTCAACTCGGTCTGGTACCAAAATCTTCACAAAACGTTTAGAGTGCAGTATCAGTACAACCGACCCCATGTACTGGTAAGTGTTGAGTCTAACCCCGGTGAAGTAGTGATGAGGCTAGGACAAGACACCTACAAATAAACCTGTACAATATATCAATATATACAACCATAACAACAATTAAAGAAGCAAGGCAAGAAATATTGGGAAGGGTACGTGCTGAGGGCATTACATGGCAAGGAATCACAACAGGAATGAGAACATGATCAATCGATATATCTTTAACAGAAAGAAACAAGTAAGCACGGTAAAGGAAAATGCACGACATCACCCTTAGTGCCTTTACTCTCAAGCTCACCATAAGAAATAATAGAAAAGGCACGACATCACCCTTCGTGCATTAACTCTCTCTCATAGCATGGCACGACATCACCCTTCGTGCTTTTACCCTCAACCTCACTATAAGAAATAATAGAAATGGCATGGCATCACCCTTCGCGCATTATCACTCACTCACAAAACGTTGCACGGCATCACCCTTCGTGCTTTTACCCTCAACCTCACTATAAGAAATAATAGAAATGGCATGGCATCACCCTTCGCGCATTATCACTCACTCACAAAACGTTGCACGGCATCACCCTTCGTGCTTTAACACTCTCCCTCACTAAGACAATGAACAATAACAATAGGAAGATAGAAATATCAAGAACAAGTCTTACTTCAACATTCAATTCCACATTACTAACCTCAACTTTGAGTCAATACTCAATCAATACCAATTTCCGTAAAACATAATTAGAGTGGTTCAACATAACGAATAGCTAGTCTAATCATGAACAATATGATCAAGGAATACCACGTTTACAATAATAAGACTCACTCGCATGTTATGACTCGACAACAACGCAAAGGTACTCGTCACCTCACCTATACGTTGTACTCAACATACAAACACGTAGCAAATAAGCGAATAATTCCTAATCCCTCAAGCTAAGGTTAACCACGATACTTACCTCACTCCGACAACTTTTCCTCTAACATCCACCTCCAAACCACTCGTATCTATTCAAAAATGACTCAATAATATCAATTACATTGCATAAATTTAGATTTCCCAGACTTTCCCTTAAAAAGTCAAAACCTGACCCCGGGCCTGCTTGGTCAAAACCCGAGGTTCGGACCAAAATCCATTTACCCATTCACCACGAGCCCGGATATATAATTAGTTTTGTAATCCGACCTCAATTTGAGGTCTAAATCCCCAAATTTCGAAATCCCTAGTTTCTACCCAAAAATCCCCAACTCCACCATGAAAACCTTAGATTTTAGGTTGAAAATTCATAAAATGTAATGGGAAATTGAAAGAATATGGTTTAGAATCACTTATCAACACTTTGGGGGAGAAAATATCTTTTGAAAATCATCTCTAGGCCGTCTAATTTTTGAAAATGTGAAAGAATGGCTTAAGTCCCGTTTTGGGACTGTTTTATGAACTGGGCGACAGTGTTTATCGCTTTCGCGAGGACACTGTCGCGTTCACGAAGAGCTTCTCTACTAGGCTTACGCGATTGCGAAACCCCCATCGCGTTCGCGAAGGCTATGCCCCCAGGCCTTTGCGTTCGTGAGCCCGTGCTTGCGTTCGCATACAAGGAAACTCTGACACCTCCCCCATGTCCCAAATGCTAAGTATTCGCGATGAGCTGGTCGCGTTCACGAAGGGTAAAGCCCCCATCACTCCGCGTTCGCGACTAGGCCTTCGCGTTCGCGAAGAGGAAATACTCACCCTGACTAGCTTATCCTTTGCGTTCGCGAGAGTATCTTCGCGAACGTGAAGAAGAACACACCAGAACAGCTGCTGCAGCAAATATACCAGAGTTTCTAAGTCCAAACATCCTGTAGCCTATCCGAAACTCACCTGAGCCCTCGGTGCTTCAAACCAAACATGCACACAAGTCCTAAAATATCATACGAACTTACTCGCGCGATTAAATCACCAATATAACACCTAAAACTACGAATTGAACACCAAATCGAATGAAATTTTCAAGAAAGCTTTAAAACTTCTATTTTCACAACTGGACGTCCGATCACGTCAAATCAAATCCGTTTTTCACCAAATTTCACAGTCAAGTCTTAAATAATATAGTGGACCTGTACCTGGCTTTGAAACCAAAATACGGAACCGGTATCAACAAGACCAAACATCAGTTAATTCTAAAAATCCTTAAACTTCCAAACTTTTAATTTATCATCAAAATTCCATATCTCGAGCTAGGGACCTTGAAATTATATTTCGGGCATACGCCCAGGTCCCAAATTATGATACGGACTTACCGAGACCGTCAAAACATGGGTCCGGATCCGTTTGCTAAAAATGTTGACCAAAGTCAACTTAAATTAATTTGTTTAAGGCAAATATTCTCTTTTTATCAATTTTTAACATATAGGCCTTTCGGAGGAACACTCGGACTGTGCACGCAAATTGAGGAAGGCTAAGATGATTTTTTTGAGACCTCGAAACACAGAATTAGGTTTTAAATATAAGATGACCTATCGGGTCATCACATTCTCCACCTCTAAAACAACCGTTCGTCCTTGAATGGACTTAGAAAAGTACCTGGGCTGGTGAAAAGATGTTGATATCTACTCCGCATGTCCGACTCGGACTCCCAAGTAGCTGCCTCAATGGGCTGACCTCTCCACTGCACTCGAACTAAAGGATAACTCTTTGATCTCAACTGGCGAACCTGTCGGGCTAGAATGGCCACCAGCTCCTCCTCGTAAGTCGAATCCTTGTCCAACTGGACAGAGCTGAAATCTAACACATGGGACGGATCGCCGTGATACTTTTGAAGCATGGACACATGGAACACCGGATGAACTGATGAGAACCCCGATGGAAACGCAAGCATGTAAGCCACCTCTCCCACTCTCTCCAGAATCTCAAAAGGTCCGATATACCTAGGGCTCAACTTGCCCTTCTTTTCGAACCTCATTACACCCTTCATGGGTGATACCCAAAGCAACACTCTCTCCCCGACCATAAATGCAACATCACGAACTCTACGGTCGGCATAACT